>DWGW01000417.1:0-15401 GCA_018247775.1 Udranomia orcinus
GGTATAGCCCAATAGGTAGTCTCGGACTTACGATCGAGAGGTCGTGGGTTCGATCCCCACTCCCCTATTGCACTATTGACGTGAACCCACTCCTAAGCCTATAAGCTTAGCTGGAGGGTTTAACAAAATTACTAGGATGTAATGACATGCTAGTAATTAAAAAAACAATCGGGTTACTAAATGTCAATTATTTTTTTTATAATACAAATAATATCATCCAATAAGTTATAGAATAATATTTGTGATATAAACAACATACCATACATAGAACTACTACACTCATACTACACTCATATACCTTAAAATATTTAAATGCTAAGTCTAAAGGAAATTGCGATGACCTATTGAGCCACAGGAAGGTTTAGCTTAACGATAGTATTAACCTATAGCTCTGGCTCGAAAGCGTACAAAATGTATGACGTAAGCAGGGATCAAACTTATGGCCTGTGGTACTTTAGTGGTAGCGAGCACTCTTTATGTTTAAATGAAGATCTTAAGCCGACTTGTCGTTTATCGTTATATCTTTATTATCATAACGCATAATGCACTAAGACGACTAATTCATAACGACTAATGCATAATGAGTGTTAGTGAAATCATAACCTTTTTGTTAGTTTTCGCAGTATCTGTGGGATAACAGCGGCTATAGTCCAATGGGTAGTGTGTCGGACTTATGATCGAGAGGTCGTGGGTTTGATCCCCACTTGCCAATTGCACTATTGACGAGAACCCACTCCTAACACAAGCCTTCGAGCTTAGCTGGATGGGCTAACAGAATTACTAGTATATATTAACATGCTAGTCATTTAAAAAAAACATATGATCCTGTGAAATACTTGAAAAAGTTGGGTTGGATATATCCCAATCGGATTTGCGTAGATACGTTAAGCAGCCAGATAGTATATCGTATGTATTCTATATATTTTCTAGAGTTCTAACAAGTACTATCTTTTGATTACAACTTGGGCCTTGATAATAAGAAATATTAAATATGATTATTGATTAAATATTTTTTCTCAGTTATCTTTTCAGCATTCCAAGTATCAACTATGTGTACGTCTGACATTGCGTATCTTTAAAAATAAAGTACAATAAGGGATTGTTAAATTCTTTGAAACACTCCACCTGCACGTCCTTACCCTATCTTGACATTCGCTGAAGTGAATGACCTCAAGGTATAGTCGGATTTATGCATTGTAGAGGTCAAAAGGCAAGCTTGGCGGAAAACCAGATTCCTGAAGGTAGGGGTCGACCCTCGACGACTCGGCTCTCTAGACTAGCGAACAAATAAAGTAATAGTAGGTTTCAATAAAGACATATTTTGACGGAAGTGAGAGAAATATTACGTATGTATAATTTGGAAATATAACCTTTTGACTGCTTATTAAATAGTGTTCCTGATCTTGGTCATTTTATTTTAATTAAACGATTGACCTCTATCTAGTGATTTAATGTAAACCTACTAAATATACGAGTAATTATTATTGCTATTGATTTTAATTTCGAATACTTACCTACTTAATACGGCCACAAATTTGCCTATACTTTACGCCTATGGCATCTAATATTAATCAATGCTTTATACTTAACTGAATTAAGAAACAAAGAAAGGAAATAATGATTATTCTATCGAAAGGCCGCCATTCTAAAACTCCTAAATCGTTGTGGGTGGGTAAAGATTTCCCACGCGGAAACAATACTCAATATTTGACGGGTACTATAACATTAAGATTAGTTTTACGTAATATACCCATTACCGTAAAATTACTATAATAATGTAACAAATTCAATTATAAGGTTATAGATTGAAAATATAAATGTTATTCTCTATTAGATTCTCTATTAGATATGTAAGTCAGATTAACACCAGCTATTTGTACGTTATCCTATTTTGAGTTATATAATTTAATTGTGTTATAGTATGAAACGTATATAAGTGCAGCTTTCAAAAAACTATGGCAAAGATTTATTTAAAAAGAGCTCGCTTGCAAAACGGCTGTTTGTATAGACAACAATGTGTTTTTTGTTGCAGGAAGCAACTGGTTGAGATCTGAAAACCAGGCTCACTGGTATGGGTAGAAGATGGCTATGGGGAGGTCCAGCAGTGGACTGATATGGGTTGATGATGATGATATGTGTTGGTAAAGTCCATGTTTCTAACATTGTGTTAGTCCAAGCAGCCCACGCGATCGTACGTGGTCACTGCCATCCATGGGCATTCGTAGTTAGCTCCAAACAGGATCGAAGTCCTATCTGAGTCTGCTAACAGAAGTATTCCCTCCCCCTGAGAATATACATTCAAACTCTTTTAAGTGGCTCCATATTACCACGTCATACTCCATACACACGTCACACCAGAACAGAGCAGGAAATGACCTTTTTTTCTTTGTAAATACATTACTATTACAAGGAATTTATTTATTTATTGGCACCTCAACGACATTTCACCAATTTCTACATATTTTTTTATATAAAAAGTAATAGTTACTTTTTATATTATATAATATATTTCGTATTGTGTACTGCACTCAAAGTACTACACATCTTTTATAAAAAAAAGTATTACACGCAAGAAAGATTGGCAGCGGTGGCTTAGGAATCGAACCACGAAATATTCTAACACTTTCATTCAACAGAGAGGCCACAGAAAAAACATAACCAATACACGGTACCTACGTATGTAGATCATAAAACAATCGAGTAAATTATCGCCAAATGCAATCAAGAGTTACATGTGGGAGACATAATTCATGCACGCTTCTGTGCTTCGGAAGGCACGTTGAGTAATCGATTCGATTGTTATCAATAGATGACTATCGTTATCTTGTCTGTCTGAACAACTAAATAGTTATCAGCCAATACATTTTTAATAGCAAATGATTATAGCAAGTATGTATAATAGATATGAATTGAAGTCCAGTACATTGCAGTAGTTGGACAAAGCATAATTCAGGCGTTCGTTTGATGGTTTTGAGCTCGTGGTCAGCAGTGAAGTTACATATATATTTTATAATTTTTCAGTTGTTTTAATTATAATACATAATATTAATATACTTTAAGAATTACTTCACGTAACATCTCGCGTAACGGTAGACACCTCTCGTGGGAGTATTTAGGACTAAATTCTTGTCCAGATCGAATTCATAATAACGAATGAATAAGTTTAGACATATTTTTTTCACATCTTATTTATTCATATGAATTCGACATTTGGATGTTTGTGTTAATCGTTTCTGTCTGTGTAATTAAAGAAAATATTTTCTTCTCGTAGCATTAATTAACAGGGTAACTCTCGAGATGAAATACAGACGTATATTTTGCAATACTCGTACATATGGGTCTGTAAATGTTTACAGGACTGCATTAGACAACACAACTAAATCCATCATAGGCCTAAGCGTAAAAGTTTGTAATAAACTGAGCAAATCAGTATACAAACCGTAGTTTTACGATACATTTAGTAATCTCGCATATGATCGCTAAGTAGCGGCTATATTTGGTGTCAATTGAGTTATTCAATATTGAATTAACTAGAACGAAACTGTGACACTCTACACCACTCTACACAGCGCATACGTAATGTACTATATGCATTTTCTCATGTCCCAATTAACTAGCACTGCGGTTGCTTATGGTAAAGAGCTAGATGCTATTCTAGCTAGATCGTTCTAGCAGTTCATCTGCAAGTTACAGGTGCGGTTGTTTATGGTAAAGAGCTAGATGTTCTAGCTAGATCGTTCTAGCAGTTCATGTTCAAGTTACAGCAAATATGATTGAGGTCATCAAACAATCTTGCTTCCCCTAAGAACTAAGTTGGAACGGATGCAACGCTTATTTAATTTAAATCCCTCCATGCTCCCTTACCCTTCAAACCAGAACAAATAACATAGAAATTGGTCTGCGATATACGAGTCTCGTATGTGATATTTGAATGTGTAGTGTTACCAAAATACAATCACAAACGCATTGTAATCTAAGAATTAAATTTCTTTATTTACCGTAATCCTATACATACTTTAAATTTATTCAAATACTGTTATAAGGAATTTTACTTATTAGTAGTATTTAAGTCGTGGGCGAACGACAAATTTGTACAGCATACAAAATATTAATATTTTAAAGCACTTAAAACACAAAATTGTTCGTGTTCTGGCCACAAATATAAAGAAAATATATTTTAAAAGATATAGATATTTTAAAAGGCCCCCAAACAGCAAAAATGTAAAATTATTCGTGTTATCAAGACAAATATTTATAAATATATATATCTACCTCAAAAAAGCTACATAACTTGTAAAACATTATTTTTATCTGCTTTCCTAGAACTTGTATAAAATTTATAGGAGAGTTTATATATCTAAGTTTAATCAATCCTGATGTCAAACAACGCTTCTATTTACTTTTGTCTTAAGCTTATCAACCTATTAGTCTTATATTCAATGCAATAGCCACTGACAACTAAACTTAAAGACAACGTAACATCATTTCTTCCCAATGTATATTCGTCGAAATCTTTATTATAAACTATCTATTATTTCCTTATTTATTTTTGTGAACTGTTACGTAAGAAATTAAATCCGCTGTGACCCGTAATTAGGATAATTGTTTATTTGATTTTCATAATGCCTTTATACTTAAAAAATATTTCTTCACATACGCGCTGAAGAAAGAATTAAGTCTACTAATTTAACGAAAAAACCAAGCTGACAAAACTTTGACCTTGACATTATACAACCAATTGTTTATTATAGAATACAAATACTATATATCCATTAAGTTTCTATTTCTACGTATACATTTTTTTGAAAAGTTAACTTAATTTTACGAGATAAATTCATTTAAAACAATTTTATTTTAAAGGATTAGTTAGTAGGTATGTAGTAGCTACTTATTTATTTCCCAATATGTCTCAGAAATTTTATATTAATAATTCTTTTCTTTTTGCCAATGAATAAATTTTAAATTTATAAAATCATCCTGAAGAATAATTGCAAAAACATTGCTGATTAAGTAAACTTTATGCATAGTCCTATAGTTTTGTGAGTAACGTTTTTCCTACATAAATTAATCTAATGTTGACGTATCCGTGATTAACTCATTGTTTTTAACACAAATCGAAAGTTACACAAGGTTAATTAGTCGGTCTTTTGTTTGACTATAAATCATAGAACGAGTATTCCAATTACAGCGCATTTCGTCATACGCAAAAACAAAGAAAAAAACCTGATCTATGATTTAAAAAACACATCTGCATTTTATTGTTTTTGTTTTGAATAAACGTCAAAAATCGAACGCGAACACGTTCCACAGATAAGCCACGATGAATTTAGAAAAGAAAACAAAGAAAAAAAATAAACAACGATGGTTCGAAATACGAAACGCACCGCGCGTGTCGCGTCTGTTTCCCGCCCGCCGACCGGCCGAATACGAAGGACTTGGCGCGAAGCAAACTGATCCAGTGCCTAGAGGGGCAGTGGCGAAAGTGCTTCCAAATAACCACCTATAAAAACACAACACACGAACCGAATAGCATCCAGTTCGAACCCTGACTCCAACCACCGTTCAAGAGGCAAGATGAGAAAAACGGTGAGTTAGGCCAAGACCAAGTGTTGTGCAGTGAAGTGACTTCAAAAAAGTGTGATACAAAACGCCAAGTGTGTCCCGCGCCATAGTGTTTAGTGATACAGATTATAAATTATTAATAATCAGTTGTAATTATCTGTGATTGTTCTCGGACGGGATGTGACACACTTTTTTGAAGTCAACCGCTGTGTTTATTATTCACGCAAAAGAACATTTAACGTAGCGAAATAATTTATTTCTACAACTAATAACAAAGTGAATAACAATTAATTTCAAACCCAACCGACTTATTAGTAATCAGAACAAAGAAAATTCCTCTCATAATAATTTTTGATTACACTGATTTTATGTATCATTTTAACACATATTTAAAACATATAGATTATTACATTAACTTTTTTTAGCTCTATCTATTAAAATATTTAACTTATAAATATAATACGGGTGTTCTAAGCAAAGATAATAAATAGCCTTTAATAAAAAAAATAAAAATAAAGCAACTAAAAAAAAATTAATTTACAAAACATTAAAAAAGAAATTTCATTTTCCTTATTCTTCCAGATCATGATATATTTTGTAAGTTAATTAAAAATATTTTTATTATATGAAAATTTGACGAAAAAGAAGTTTTGGTTATGACATTCTGAATAAAACAAACATTTAACCAAGCCGCTAACGTATACTTATCGTAATAAAGATAACCAGTGGCTATCCGCCGTAAAGTTAGTACTAATAACGTATCCTATTTAGATAGTGTTATTATTTTATGAGATTCAAAAGATCTTGCAGAATAAAATTATATCTAAAAATATCTTTAAAATACATTCGACCAGATTTTTAAATTATTAGAATAGCAAGTTAATAAAATATCAAGTTAAAAAATTGCAACCAAGTTATTTTAATATAGACTTAAAATTCCGCAAAATTATTCTACAGCTTTCCTTATTGATTCGAAGACTTGTTTCTTACCTTTGTTTTTTTTTATTCATTTTAGAATAAAAACAAATTATATCAAAAATATAACTAAAACGGACTTAGGGTTTTATTAAACCGCTGAATAAAATCTGCATACGAGAATAATATTAACAATGCAAAACAGAACCCCTAGGCTTAGGTTTGTTACGTCACAATAGAGCCGTTTCTCTTTAGTTTACATCAAAGACGGGTTATACGTAGTCTAACGAGGAAGCACGCCTGAAACATTAGTACTAACTATTAGGCAATCATTAACTTACAATCAAAAGAATAAAATCTTCGCTATGATTACTGCAAATATTTTTTTCTCCCATTAATGCGCGGATAAATAGGTTCCCTATTTATTGAAACATAATATATTTCACCACATATTTCTAATGTGAATTGAAATATAGTGGCCAGGCATTTGATCGCATGCTTCCAAAATGTCTTCTTTATGAATAATAGAGTCTGGTAAGGTTTCAACGAGCAGTTCTAAACCGAGCCTTAAATTTTTACCCTGATATGTATACTTTATGAAACTTTTATACTTTTCTGGTGGGTTATTCTATCAATCGTTATTTTATCGCCGACTTTACATTAGACGATATCATTTTGTGCTAAGACTTGTATAGAATTTCAAAACAAGCATAAGAAATAAGCAAAATAAAAGTATTATTTTGACACAAAATGTTCAAGTATTTAACAATATGAGTAGGTAATAAATCTATATTTTAATAATATCTTCGTCAATCTGAGGTTAAAGATCATTATTTGTGCCTCATAGGAATGCATAAGGTGAAACTAGGAAGTAGGACCATGAAATCGTACACCAAAGTTGCTAATCCCAGTATAATACCAGTTAATTATATAATAGGAAGTTGCGTGGATGAAGAGAAATAGGACCCTTACTAACATGCACACTGCGAGTGGTTGAGCGATAAACGATACCTTGCGAGTTGAGAGTATAATAGCTTACGCACTCAGTTGCATCGTACTATTTAGTTCCTTATATATGTATATTTATTTTCTAATTCCATTTATTTTCCAGTTATTTTTTTATTCATTGCGTTAGTAAAATTGAACTTCCCTAAAAGTTATATAATCCAAATTCCATCCACTTCGCAAATTATACTTAAAATACGGATATTACATGCAAAACGGTACTAATTTTAGTGATATAAATTTTTCGGCTATTTTGTTGCCTTGTTTTGATGTTTCGCAATTCCGACTTCTGTAAATAATCACGGTAATAGTTGGTACAGAATTATAAACAAAGCTATGTTTGCCTAACTTTTAATACAGCCTACTTTTGTCTTATCACTTCCCAGAACTTCGTTATTCGTTTAACAATGTTGCATAGAACGGCGCCTTAGCAAAGAATGTGTGTGCGTTGCGTAAATCACTACTCTCATTCAGTTACACTTAGAGATCGTTAGGTAAATCACAGGTTACCCATAAATCTTATGGGACCTAACCCTTGGGTAGGTTTATAACGAAACTGTTATTAGCGTATCAATCTAGGAACTCTGTTAAAGATTCAATTTCGATTATGTAAAATGCCTGACGATAGGCAATATTTACCTCAAATTAGCAGTTAATCACAAAAACTACGTTTACAAACAGGTTTGAGTTATCCGGGTTCCTGGTAATCGGAACCGGTAACCGGCACCTTCATAAATAGCCCTTATAATCATAACTAGATCGCGGAACGTGTTTCCAATCGATCTAGCAAAGGTGTTATTATCGGAATTATGCCTTTCGAAATGTCCTTACGTATATATTAATTTGCATGTTTTTCCTGAAGTTAGCCTTGTGTTTATATACTAGTACCAATAAAATCGTTACAAATATTAAAATTATAAACGCTTCACTCAGCATTCCGCGAGCGGTTTCCGTCACGGACTACGCAAAATGTTCGTTTAACTTAAGTCGTAGATGGCTTATTTTTGGTACAAAACGCTATTTGTAAATATACAATTCTAATTAAAACATTAGATACGAGAATCGCAGGTAAAGAGACAGATTTCTGGAGTCAATCAAAATTTTAATGGAGTATCAAATTAATCCTTCAATGGATTCACCGAATAGGAATCTCGTTAAAACTTATCAGACAGTTAATTTCTTGTCAATAATATTCAGCGAATCCAAATTTAGAACTTCTAAGCTTTGGAATTGGAGTTAATTTTGGGTAGGTTATAATATTTGAAGGTAAATATTTATAATATAAATTCTTTGTTGTATTTGGCGAAGTATTTTAAGGTTTTGCGGCGGCTTCATTTTTATACCAATGTAGATAATTATTTTTGTCTAATTTCTTTGCTAATTATATATCTGTGAAAAATAGTTTTGAAACCAGCAATTATTGAATAAAGAATTAAACTTCTTAAAGTTATATAATAAAAGATTTACGCAACAGACGATTTTCAATGAAAACTAATTAGCACGTACACATAAATAATGCTTGGATTTATTTCACAAAATGACTCTTATCAATTAAATACGATTTCCTAACTCAATCAAAACCGACCAGTGTTTGAAGTTACGACATTTGTAATTTATCTGTATCCTGTATTGGGTAGAACCTTTGATTAGGCCTTAAACCAGTTGGACCGGTCTGGACTCAAAACGGTCTAAAGGATGGTCAGCATACACACGTAATGCAGGAATGCCGTAAGCACTTTTATGGATCTAACATTTAATAATTAATAACGATGACACAATTCCTACATACGTCACTTCTTTTTAACTCAATACAATTGTACTGTGCACTTGTCCAACTAAATAACAGACATTAAAATCTTGTCTCAGAAACCTTGTCCTTCTTTTGTTTCTTGAACCATCCCTTTGTTTGTTATGTCTTGTTTCTCACAAACCACATTTTATTTCTTCCTATTTCTATTCGTTCCTTTGTCACCGAGCGAGTAACATTGGACACATTCAACATAGGCTTGAATCTGTATCTCTTATCCGTATTCAGAACATACCCATATATAGCGACCTCTCATCGTAAGAATTGTCGTAACGCACGTAGAATCGATGCAAAAAACTTAATGCATATTATGAATGGCTAATGAGTTAACTGACTTGTACTTTTACCGTCTTCCGCGCATGACGCAGCGGCTTTTGCGGCTCATGACCGCCTTCGTTTTCACCCATTTTATTTGTCAGAGACATTACTTATACAGTAATTAATTTTATAAAGCTTTATTCCAAAGTATATCGTAATATAGTATTAAAGTTACCTATTTAGACACAGTTATTTTATCATGTCCGTAAGACAAAGGTAAGGTTAGTAATGATCTACACATCCAAGACTCGTAACGCATGCCGCAGCCGCGCGCCGCAGCCGCACGAGTCGGATTCAGTTGGGCAAGTTGCGACCCCGTTCTCGTTACGCAAGCGTATCCCACGAACAACCCGATAGCCTCGTGAATGATTAGCGGCGATTGTCAAACAATTGTATTTGTAGGGAAATTGGTTTACATAGAAGATATTACTGTTACTTTTTTCACAACAGTTGGAAACAACTTTCACGTTATATTAATCATCGTGTTATATCAATATAATCAATCATCAATAATAATTACAACTTAACTTAGCAACTACAACCGTAATTCATTCATTAAACAGTAAACCATTATTCTTGGATACGCTTCATTAACGACAACTGATTCATAAATCATTTATACATGATTGGTTTTACGCGTTATTCAATTAGTATCAGCGATTTTTTTCCTCCAAATGGATACACCAATATGTAGGTGAAGATCCTCCGTTACCTCTTTAAAATCAAGCCCCGTTTCTTGACAAATACAAAGACATAACTTGCGCTCAACATTCATTATAAAGACTTTACTTAAAAAAGGCCTAGTATAATCCGTTCTCATGGGAAAACGTACCGAGATCCGAACACAAAAATTTCCATACCAATTCCAGCAAAACCTTGGTAAAAGATTGCGAAACACAGTTAAATGTATCCCACGAGCGACCCAATAGTTGGCCTCGATCAATGATTAGAGGCGTTTACTGTCAAACGGAGGTTTTTACGGAAGCATTCGAAATAGAACTTCGAAAGTGAATGCCTGCGCCTGAGCACTATTCTCTGATCGTGTTTGGATTTAAATAGCTATGTTCACCTCTAAAGCGAATAATCTGCTCGCTTGTTCCTAAATTACCTTTTATAAATAATTAAGGAAATGTAAAAGACGTTTTACTCTGTATGGGCGATAAAGGACTACCTTTAAGGACCTTTCGCATAATAGCAAACTCATCTTTTAAGGATGTTTGTCTAACGCATAAACAATATATTACGCCCTCTAGAACCTGTCCTGTACATAGTAATAAGTCTGATTACTTCGACGAATGTTTCGTAAACGTTTAACCGTATAATATCAAACTTAATAAAGTTCCAAAGTTCCCAAATTAAAAATTACTGACAAGACTTATTAGTTATTTAAAAATTAATTGAAAGCAAATTATTGTTATAATTTTGATACTCTAGAAGACTAAAAGATTTAACATAAATGATACAGAAACGTATACAATTAATAAAAACAAAGTGTATTACGATCAATCGTATTCAGCCCGTACATAAAAACAAAACGACGTAATAAGAGTCCGTTTAATAACGCAAAGTGATTCATAATCGTAAAAACTTTTGTGCCATAACTTAATCGAGTGAATGAATGCAACGAAATAAAAATAAAAGTTAAGTTTACGCTTGTGTACTAAATATTCTTGTAATTGTCACCAACCCGTTGTATTGGACATATAAAATAAACATTTGTCTGTGGTACAAGTCGGACACATTTTATAATAGCATTCTTGCTGTACTCTGGTTTGAAGACTGTGGCTAGGGGTACATTGAACCGAGGCGTTACAACTTAGTCTTCAGGTAGTAACGCGTTTGTAGTCGACCGAACAAAGAGTATCTTTCGAGGCTTGGTAACAGATGTTCATGGGCGGCAGTGACCACTATCAGATAACCGTTTGCTACCTCAATCTACGAAAAATATATTGTTTTCAGACGCCTTCCTTCCGCATTAAACCACATACATAACTGCACGGTCACGTGGCGAGCACGCAATGACGTCATGAGACGTCTCATGAATTACGAATGTGGCATTTCACTCAATTTATTGACTTGTCCCACTACCGGGAGGGTAGTATTGCGATGATATTTTCTTTCAATACTGGTCAATTAATTACTCAACACGCACCCAGATTTCATTAAAGTGTGTCAAAAAAATTGAAAAGATACTTGTCTGTTTTCGGTAAGGAATTAGAATCATTTGCTCTGAAGGAATTGGAACCATGTTAACGTTCGATAGATGTCGTCGTATCTCAACCCATACTATCATAAAACAAAGTTAGTAATATACTTAACCGTCGATTTTCATTCAATATTAGTACAACTAATACGAAAAATACTATTAAATATTTAAAAAATCATTTCAAAATTACGACTGTACTTGCACTAAAAATTCTATTCCCTGGATCAGAGACGAGTCATAAAATAAAGAAAAATAAGACGGTAACTTTTTAGATCACATTACCGATAAACAAGCATCAAACGTGTCCCTTATAAGTAAATCGAGTTTTCACTTACGAATTTTGCTTTACTGCCAACTGAGTCAGATGTTGCTTAATGTACGATTACGCGGTTAGGTTGTGAGTTAATAAAGTTCTCGGTTATCTTGCCGGAAAAAAACAAAAGCAGGTATGATTGTAAGGTTTAAAGGTAAAGTGAATTGTACACATGTACACATTTTTTTTACACATGAAAATTTTATTCATAAATTTAAGCATAAAATATTTTGTTTCCTAATATGACTTTAGGAATCGGTAGCTTTTACAAAGAGGCTCAATTCGTTTTTCAATTAAGCCAAAGCAACTAACCATAAATACTCGCATGATTTTTGATAAACACACAATGTCAATTTGGATCAGAGTAATACTAAATTCAACAATTGACAGTTATAAGAATAGACAACAGATATCCATGACTTGATCTATGCATGGGGTTCGTAATTATCTTTAGGTGGTCTGTTACGCAATCTGCAACCGCACTGCATATTTGCTGCGACCGAGGAATCGATACGGTTATTATCTAACCGTATATTGACGTGGTTACGTGCGATATGTCTCGTATTACGAAAACCTGATTATATTTTGTGACACACAGATTGGGAAGATTTGATTATTGAAGAATATACTGATATTGCCTTACTATTTTATGTCCTTGTTGTGTTCTTAGTTTTCATTAAGTAAATACATGTTTCGAAAGAAATTATGAATTAGAAGTACATTTGTACATGTAATAAATACTATAGAGCAATAGTCAATAAGAAGACTAAAGGAAGCGACTCAGTTGAAGTTTCTTTGGAGACCCTAAGTACTTCCACAAAGCACGGGAGCTCACCGAAGGGTTTTTATTGGGTGGAAATCCTACATAAATTGGTATTGCTCTCATAGTACCTTTGAAAGGTTTGCCCCTCAAAAATAAAGGCAATAAAGAGTACGTAAAACACTTGTAAAGAAAAATGTATTACTATAAAAATATGACAAAATTGCTACAATTAACATTGACATTCACGAATTTATGTAAGATGTTTACAATTCTTATATCAACAATCTTGTGTAATAGTTGGAGTAATCTGCTTAATTAAACTTACCTAATATCGAGTCACTCACGATACGAATATATTACAAAAAAGATGTAACCGTGATGCGTAACTATCTATGTGGGGTATCAACGTTTTTCACTTATCACATCAATATTCATTTTACACGCATAATTGATTCATATTTACATATTCCGGTTCCCCACAACTCGTTCTAACTAAAATTCACTTAAGCAATTGTGCGATCGATAGCTTCTGCATTACATAATTAATTACCGTTACTTCATCGTAAACGTTATCGTATTACGAGCCATTGCTAATGCCTGTCTGATCGTAAACACATCGTTATGAATACAAATAAATTCGTGTATTATAAAGACATTTGACACCAATGAGCTCCATGACACAATACTTGCTATAAACATTCTGAATTACCTACTATTAGTTTCTGTCACGTTGACCGGTGTTTACATTTTGTGAAAGCTTTAAAATGTTTATAGAGTAATCATTTTTGATGAATAATCTTTCCTTGTTCGCAGGTCTGTCTAGTTTTCATGCTGATAGCAGCAGTAGCTGCCAGCGAGAAGAAGTCGACAGAACAGAAAGCCGAGCCTCTAGAAAAGAAGCTCGACAAGAGGGGTCTCTTAAACCTCGGATATGGCTACGGCATCCACGGACTCGACGTCGGCTACATCGGTAGCGGTCACGGTGTAGGTGGCGCTTACAACCTCATCGACGAGGGTGCCCTCGGTCATGCAGGATACGGCATCAACCTCGGAGGACACACCGACATCACCAGGACCATCACCCTCGTCAAGGGTGTCCCCTACGCCGTGCCCGTTGAGAGGCCAGTCCCCTACCCCGTGGAGAAGCCCGTGCCATACCCGGTAAAGGTGCCCGTACCCCAGCCCTACGAGGTCGTCAAACACGTGCCAGTTCACGTTAAGGAGTACGTCAAAGTTCCCGTCCACGTGCCCGCCCCGTACCCCGTCGAGAAGAAGGTGCCGTACCCCGTCCATGTTCCAGTCGACAGGCCCTACCCCGTCAAAGTTCTGGTGCCCCAGCCCTACCCCGTTGAGAAGCACATACCTTACCCCGTCAAGGTGCCCGTGCCCCAACCCTACCCCGGGGAGAAACACGTGCCATACCCCGTCGAAGTTAAAGTGCCCGTACCTCAGCCCTACCCCGTCGTGAAGCACGTCGGTGTTCCCGTCAAGGTTCCCGTCGACAGGCCCTACCCAGTGCACGTACCTGCCCCATACCCCGTCGAGAAGCCCGTGCCAGTCGCCGTCCCCGTTGAGAAGCCAGTGGCCTACCCCGTGCACGTGCCCGTCGACAGGCCCTACCCCGTGCATGTAGAGAAACCCGTGCCCGTGCCCGTCAAGGTGCCCGTGCCAGAGCCCTACCCCGTGTACAAGCACATCCCCTATGAGGTCGAGACGCCCGTGCCCTACCCAGTCAAGGTTCCCGTCGACAGGCCCTACCCCGTCCACGTTGAGAGACCAGTCCCAGTCGCGGTTGAGAAGCCCGTCCCCGTACCCGTGAAGGTCCCAGTCCTCATCAACGACCACCACGACAGCTACGGCCACCTCAGCTACGGAGGCTCCTACTACGAACACTAGGATAATATAGTTTAGTTCTTTAGCGTATCATTCCGCCAGCATCTCAGCGTTATTTATATCTCGCCAAGTTTCAATGGCCGGGACACCAGCAAAATTGAATACCTAATCATACTTTTCCACTCATTCTGTATATTTATACTGTCATTTTTAAGATGTCATGTCATTTAAGTGTACAGACATATCTTTGTAGTGATATAAAGTTACCATTTTTAGTATAAGTCGACTGTAAAATATGTGAAAATTAAAAAAGAATAATATAAAAATGTCATTGTTTTTTTTTCATTTCCTAGGAAATTGAAAGGTCAAGAAATAAATGAACGTGGAAATTGGCTTGTGAACGATCACAATCTTTGACCTTCACGGTAGTTCGTGCTGTGGTCGGCTACGTAATAAATATTTTGATCTACACGAACAGAATCCAACAGTCACATAACAAAGGAACTTAGATAACTATGAACACAAAATCATTTAATAACTTAGCATTGTATAATATTATACAAGGAAAATATAGGAAATGATAAAACTTTGTCGAATCTAACAATTTTTTGTGAAACATGTAGATTATCTTTTGTAAAGACTAAATAATAATTCTCTTCCAAATCTGCCTAGTACACCT
>DWGW01000418.1:0-15398 GCA_018247775.1 Udranomia orcinus
TTATCGTTTTGAGTGTGGCATAAAGGCATGTGAAATGAAATAATACAATGCAAACAGTGATGGGAACGGGGACGGGGCCGGGAACGGGAACGGTGAAATGAATGGGACGGTACGAAGTGCGCGGGGTCAGCTAGTATCATATATATTGTTCCGTAAAAAATAAAATGCCACATTCAGGCTGCAACCGGACAAAGCTGCAATATCGGAACTAATTGTTTTTTAGGGAACGATAGATATGATCTTATAAAGTCTTTTTACGATCGTAACTCAAAATTCATTTTTTGAATTGTGTCGTTTTCGTCCTAAAGGTGCGATATGTTAATACATTTGGAAAAATTGGTTTAAGTAAATATGTTTACATTTCCGTTTCAAACTAAACCGTGGGTCAAAAATAGTATATTTTTACGTGTCGTGGCGACTACAGTCCATTGTGATCCGACCGTGTTCCGAATCCACCCATCTTTATTATATTCATTTGTGTCAACTGCGCCGTTTAGTTAGATAAGAGATAGCGGGATCTTTCCAAGTAATTGGGGTTGCTTATGTAATAACTAGTCTTTGTTTTGCAGCTCGGTTTGTATTTATCTTATGTTTGTTCTCATCATCTCATTACTGCGTGACTTGGACTTCCTCAATCAGACTCCGAAGGAATATACTTATTATAGCTCCTGACCAAGAATTCTGTAACTCTTATGCTTTAGAATGTCTCTGAAATATAACTAATAATACTAAGAAGAAGAAGAAGTGAAGACTAAGATAAAAAGTTTGTTTTCTTAAAATCTCATGATTCCAATAATTCACCACAAGTTTCTTCCTATGAGATCGAGAGATCGCGGGTTCCATCCTCACTTTCCCATTGCTCTATAGACGTGAACCCACTCCTAAAACAAACCTCTATACTTAACTGAAGCGGTTAACAAAGTTTACTTTTATTCCCAAATGCTAAAGTTTTGTATACTAAAAGATTTTTATGACATTGAAGTGTAAAACGTATGCAGTTCAGCTAATAAGTGCTTAGTTCCGAATGACGTCCATGGACATGTAATCAACCCAAGGTAGGATAGAAGTCTTTTTAGGTGAGCAAACACGTTGCTACCCTTGAGGACAAGTTAGAACTCCTCGGTTAAGTATCTCCCTTACAAAGCCTTCAAACCAGAACACAGCAGCAAGAACACTGCCGTTATAGAGCAGAGGTGGGTGGCGTTTCCCACGAAACGTTCTACCACCTACAAAAGAATTCAAGCCGCGGAGACAACTTCTGTAACACTTGCTTAACGCGAAACTATTCGGAATGTGCGATACTGCAAGAAAACGTGGCCGACTCCTCCCTCATCGCAACTGTAATACAAATAAACAGAAACGTGACCATATTTAATATGATATTGTACAACGGATTGATATTAAGCGAAATGCCATATTTCAGTGGTGAGGGAATGTTTTGAAGTACTCCAAGGTACTAGGTGGTTTGGTTCCGAAAGCAACGTCATACCTATCTCTGACTTATAACAACAGTGTTCTATTCAACGACTGCCTCGTTAGTCCAGCGGTCGCAAGCGCGACTGCTGAGCGTGAGGTCCCGGGTTCGATCCCCGAGTCGGGCAAAATGTTATTCGTTTTTTTCTATTAGGAATGCCAATAGCAGCTCGGAGTCTGGGTTTGTGCTGTGTAGCACCGTGCCTCGGAAAGCACGTAAAGCCTTTGGTCCTGCGCCTGATTTCTTACCGGTCGTGTCGGTTTGCCGTCCCATCGGAACATGAGAATGAGGGAATAGAGAGTGCACCTGCTGCGCACACGCATGTGCACTATAATATCTCTCGCGCAGATGGCTAATTTCCATCGGGATTGGCCGCAGTGGCCGAAATTCGGTCAGGAGGACTACAATATAACCACTGCAATTAATTAGCTAGTTTCATTAAATTTACTTCTTGTGTGTAAGCCTAAAGTGAACTTTTGGGTATAGTGGCCTATGTTTGTCTTAAACCCTAAAGTTAGTAACCTTATAGACTATTGATTATTTAACAGAGAATTAATACAAAAACATCAAGGTCAGGTGGATCGACTGGCTATATCACTTTGAGGGATGTCCGAAAAGATCGCACTACTTTCCAGTAATTCATGGGGCTCTTTCTATATAATCAGACATACCAGGAACAAATCCAAGAATATTTTATGCAATTTTGTTTGTCATAAACAGAAGAATAGCAGTTATTGTGATCATTTTCAATGGGTTGACTATGAAAGAAGACGTGAAAACGTAATTTTTAAAGAAACAGTTTAATAAAAAACCAAATATTTTTAAAAATTCGTTTTCACATAAATCTAATGCAAAAGAAATATTCTAAGCTGGTTTATGTTATTACTCATGTATATTAAAACGGCGTATGGTCTATTTGTACTTGACAAGTGATATAACAAGAATTTTAGGATATAAATAAATAAAATCAACGCGAGACAGGGCAATGTGATAAAACAGTATAATGCTGTCTGATGTATTCGTAGGTCGCTAATAATAAAAGAAAAGATACTCAGAACGCAACACAATTGTATACAGTGATAAAAAAGTTGTACTGCATCAAACTTCAAAACTGCAAAATGTAAAATCTATGCTGTACTAATAAAATATCTAGACTTCGGGCACCCTGTCGGGGTACCGGCCGGGGATGTAATTGGGGTTGTTGGGGTTGTACTCCCATATAAGGTACTCCGGCTCTCCGAGATACAATGCCGGGATGTCGTCGCTCGGCTCCGTCTCCTGTCCAATTAGATTCTTGTTACGTTCCAAAAGTTCGTTGACTTTAACTTGAGTTTCTTCTGATATGTCTGTAATGCAATTTATCACGTCATGTACATATATTGGACGTGTCACGTAGATCCATATAAAAGCCCGAAAATCTAGGTTACCAGCCACGGTCTCAGGTAGCGATATCGAAAACTCGTTAGACGACACAGTGTGCCAAATAAATCTCGGTCTCAAAAAATTGATTTTATCATAAGTAAGAGACTTTTCGACGAAAAGGTCGCTTTTAGGCATAATAGCGATATTGCTTCAACTCTACCACCGGTTCTAATGAAAAAAATGATTTAACGACACATATCTGTAAACGAAGAAATAAAAGTATGAAAGCATTTAAGTCTGAATCTAAATATAAAATTTTATTTCTAAAATTTACTTGTTAAGTCATGTTTTCAAAAAGGAATGTCTAATCCATGTGTTGTCTCTTTTGAAGACAAGAGTAAAGAACCAGAACAAACAAACAAAGATAGCCTTCATCAATCAATGCACACTGCTTTTGAAATATTAAAGGTACCTTACCTTAGATCTGAACCTGAATCTTTGAAAACTACTTCTCTTTTAACCACAACTCTACTACTACTTTGAGTTGCAAAATTTAACTAATCTCACTTCATTATACTGTGATTGAAATAATTGTACTTGCTCCAATATAGTGTACAATAATATAAATAACCTTATTTTATAAATTTTAATCTAAAATCATTACACGACATACGTGAAAACTTAGAAAGATACTTACGGGTCCTTCGCAAATCAGTTCTTAGAACTTTCTTATTTCGTTCGAGAGCCCGGACAAGGGTGGTCTCGGCATCGCCTGATAAATTATTCGCAGCCATGTCCAATCTTGTTAAACCACGGTTCAGACTTAGCAGGCCTGTCATCTAAAATTATGCATTCCCTAGCCGTTATGTACCAAAAGGACAATGTACTGTTCATTGATTTAAGACATCATTGTCTTTGTCACAACTACTTACATACCTACGTCCTACTAACTTAATCAGAAAGCACATAGTTTACAATTTTATGAAATTATAGTCAGTTATTTTTAAAATAAATTCAAATCTTCGAATTCGAATTTCGGTATAATGCGAATCATTCTCTCTAAATCTACATAAAACATATCGAGTTCAGCAAAGTTCATACTATTGCTATGTATTGAAAACAGCTAGGACCGAATGCTTACGTTACGGACGTAACGTAACGTAACGTCAGACGCGCGGAAGTCGAAGTTTGCTTGTCAGTCACCCCTCAAAAGACCTAAACCAACAGTAACCGACGTTGTTTAACTTTATGAATCGCACACTATAAACGAAGTCATGAAATTATACGCGTTACACATTGTGCATAGTAACACCTGAATGTACATATGTATCTACATCATATTTTGACACACGCCAAGTGCAAGATACTGCGCTATCAGATAAGTATTACGACTTATTTCTAGAAAATTAATACATGATTAACATACAAATAAATCCGATTTTTTTTGCAGAGACAGGTTCTTATCAACATGTCGCGTTGTATTTACTGTACGTATAATTTAAATTATCCTATTTATTGCATGATAAGATATTTGTGGCGCAATATATTTTATTGATTAAGATATCTGTAGAGCTCTATTCGAATTGTTACCTTTTCAGCTGAAGCCCCAAAAAATCCACAGGAGTTCACTATCAATGTTTGAGGTTTTTCCTTGCACCGAACAAAGGCTGCCGCAAAAGTTGTTGCACATTCCAGAGACATCGGATTCAAACTAAAATCTTTGAAAGAAATTTAACAGTTAAAAATATATTAAAATTATATTCTTAATTTTCACATTTTAGATACATAGTAAACATTTGGTAATGGTATTAACGTATGGTATAATTTACATACAGTAAATTATGAAAATAAGTCTAAAACGATAATCATATGCAATATGCAGTTCCTAAGTTGGTCATGTTTATAATTTATTAATAATTATTAATATACCAAGTTACAAATAACCTTCCCTCATATTTAAAAAAAAATGGAGAGGATCATGAGTTTCATCAACAGAATGAACACTAACCTACTCACACTAAACAGTTAACATTTGATTAATAAATAATTGTTGATTTGTATACCCAATAGCTCAATCGGAGTAGCTGGATTCATTTGTAATGCATAAGCGATCCCCTGTACGCCGATCTCCCGGAATCTGTTGTTAGCGATTCTTATCCTCTTCACATTCTTATGGATGTGGATAAAACCTCCCAGAGCTTTCATACCATAATCTCCGATTTTGCAATGATTAAAATCCAGTTCTTCAATACATTCCTTCTTAACGAGATTCTGCAGTATTATTTTAACCTTGGAACAGTCTAAGTTACTTCGATTGATGCGAAAAACTCTCAAATGATTCAGATATTCTAAGCCCCTGCATAGCGACTCACAGTCTCCAATGGAGAACTCAAAATATCTTGTCAAGTAATCGTCCTCCACGTTATTGATACCAAAGACCAAGGATATTTCTCGAAGGTTGTACAATTTGGCCAAAACTGGTTCCAGTGGTATATGATCGTATAATTTAGGAACGCTAAAAGCGCAAGTATCTTCTACAACATTTTCAGAGGGAACAGGAGGCGTGGGTTGACGTACAATTTGCAATTGATTTAAAGTCAACTCGTAAATATAGGGACTTACCTAAAACAAAAAACAAAGTTATACAACACCATCAGCATTAGACAAAAATTACATTTTTCCATACCAAAGACGATAATTCAACGGCTTCCTCTTCGATAAATATATTCGGTTTTACATTTTCGAGGTAATCTTGCAAACATGCCGACAAAAACTTTCCTTTCCAAAACTTTACGCCCAGATCTTTTCGCGAAGGAAACTTCGTAGCATAGGATCTTTTCCAATATTGTTCATCCTGCAAGTATTTTGTAAAAGATTCTTGAGCTCTTCGAAAACGAATTAAAATAAAATAGGATAAATAGGACAAGGTTATTTATATGAACCTTTATGAAAGGAACGCTGTTCCTGAGCGGAATATCCGCAGGATACAAATCCATTAGCATATCGACGTCTTTCTGAAGAATCTTGTGGAGTGGGTTTATTCTATGAAATACCCTAGAGAGAGCGCAGGCTGCGAAATACGTTAGAGGTGCAGGCGTAAAGTTATCGTCCCACTCAAAATCTTCGGCGACAATTTTACGGGGCGCTTCACCAACCGATGCTTTCATAAAATGTGAAGTAGTGTAGGCTTTTCGTGTGTTTGATGATACGACGTAAGGAAATTTCATATTTCGATAAAGCCCTATTTGCGGTAATCTTGTTTAAATAATATTTTATCCAGTTACTTTTATTTTTTTCAATGTGTACATATGTTTATTTACAATTACGTCCGATTGACATTGACATATTTTTATTCTTCAGTGGAAGTAATGCGGATTAAGTGAATTTGTTCTCATTTATAGTATCTTATCTATGGATTTGCTATAATTAATACAAAACGTTAATGCTACATATTATATGCAAAGAAAAACAAATGTATATTTGTTGTATGTTACGCTGTTGTTTGTGTATGTAAAGTAAATGAGATCATTTACAAAATAACAGAAATGAACATTAATCTGTTACAGTATCAAGATAAATTGTTTACTAAATATTAAAATTAAAATGTTCATTGGTCGAGTTAACATGTATTGATAACATACATATACATTAAGCTTGCTGGTATTCTTTGTTTAAACGAAAATCCATCGGACGGATCTAAATCAAAATGAATAAACAAGATACTTGTTCATATTTTCTTGCGTTAGGTATATTTCGCAATTTCTCCACAATTTATGTGTATCATTTATTAAGATTAAAACGCTTGTATGAAAATGATAACGTAATATGTAGTCTGCGAGCACTATGTTAATTTAAAGGAAAGCGTACAAATCGCGTAGGCTGCACGGACGACGCCGCGGGCGGAAAACTAGCGTGTTTTACGTAAGAAAAAGTAATCGACGACGGGAGGTTATTTCATATAACATAGCCATATAACTAGCCGCTAGTAACCGCAATACATTTCAAAGTCATTTGGGTTTAAATTTACTCATATAATCATTATGTCTTTAAAGCTATATTTTCGCTTTCTATGGAAGAGAAAATCCAGGAACGATACGTCATTATTGAGCAATAACAATTCAAATAATTATATCGGCTGTGGACAGAATCTATGCAGTTTCACTTGAAGCCAAGTAACGGCCCATTACAGTCTCGCAGTTGAAGTTAAGCCTAACTGAATTGGATTGTATTCTTGGAGCCATAAATCTGTATCAGGCTACCTATCACGGTGTCCAATAAACCACCTTAGTGTCACCCGTAGCCCGAGAGACGGAGACCCGCCTGTGAAAACAAGATTCCTGTTTGTTTCTTTTTGTTTCCCAATTCACTTTATAATGTTGTGATGTTCGAGACTGTTCCGTTGTGCGAGAAGATTCTGATTGTATGTGGGATACTACTTTGAGAATGAACTTTGAGAAGAAACATGAAAAATGTGTGATTAAATAATTGCAATAAAATATTTACTACGCGGACAGGTCTTGAGTAGAAAGCCATTTTTATAAAAATTACGTCTCTATAAAAAATGAGATGCTTAGCAATTGCGCGGTCGGATCTTAGGCTACTTTTGTCATTTCCTTGAATAAATTCGTATTTGTTTCGGTGGCGGCGCGAATTTCACTTAATCACAGTCGAATCTCGATTTAAAATTCATGTTTGTAACTTGAAACGGTAGTTTTGTGCAAAAGGTTTGTATCGTTAAAATGTATTTTAGTTTATTATGTGAAACGGTTTATGTATAATTGAAAAGAGCTGTATCATTATGAGCCAATTAGGCTGAAGTCAGACCGTAAGCTACAAAATTGATTATTTATTATTATATTATATATATTTATTCGATTACCGACGTAATAAAAAAAAACATATGTCTCGTTGTAGGAATACGTATTGGAATTTTTTGAATATTTTTTCAATATTTTAAATATTCTTTTTTAAAAATTTATTCATAGTTAATAGTTGTATTTCACTCAAAATCCAAAAATCAGCAGAGTTTTACTTACATTAAATTGTAATGCAGTTAACTATCTGTCTATAACTTCTCTTTTTCTTCAATGTGAAGATTATCTTTAATCTATCCATTTAATTCTATGTTACTCAAAGTAAAACAAATGTGTAAGTAATAAGGTTCATTTGAACAAAAGCGAAATAAAATGGGAGAGTTTTAACAAATAACATATACTTACATTTGCATACGAAACGAGGTGTTCCATTGTCTTGTGTAATGTTTCCGGTGTAGATATCGCTCTTATTTGAATATCTTATAATAAACCTTTTACTTTTTAACGTATCCGTCATGTCGGTGTATATTTATTTATACCTTAAAAATTATGACATTATCTTTGGCAAGCTCAATTCCAGAAACGAAAGTTGAGATCGTTTTGACACATGTCAAGTTTTAAGGTGGTAGAACTTTTTACGGCACCAGCGCCACACCTATTTCTGCCTTATAACAGCAGTGCTCTTGCTACTGTGTTCTGGTGTGAGGGTGTGTTAAGGGAGACATACTTAACTTATGAGGCGTTCCAACTTAGTTCTCAAGGGTAACATGTGGCAGTCTATAGCAGCATAAGTTAAATATTACACTGAATGTTGATTACTAGCAGTACGTAGTTGGGCAATAGGACTTGGCCGCAACTCTTTTATGTCCCACTGCTGGGCACGCGTCTCTTCCCACGGCTAGAGTAGGTTTGGAGTATATTCCGTTACGCTCCTACAATGCATATTAGCTGGAATGATGAACTGGTTAGTGACCAACCAGAATGTCGACTGTTTTTAAAACCAAATGATCTCCAACTAGGTTTAACGACCGCTATGTGTCGATAACAAACGGGAGCAACTGCTTAACTTGCCTTCCGAAACACGGAAACTGACTGAATTCATATACTATAGTACGATGTTCCCAAATCCATTGGTACGCCAGATAATTGAATTAGCTTAATAACGGGCTTGTGAAAGAATGTACGCACGAAAGAACCCTTTATTGTTTCACTCCAAGATGCATGCTCAACAGCGGAACAGCACTGGCTCGATGATGAAATGTAAATATAGCTCGTAAAATTGATAGCCGTTAAGTATATCTGCGTTCGGTAACTGGAGAAAGTGAGTAATAGGCCGCAGTTGTGGGTAATATGCATAATACGAGCGCCGTATGAATGGACAACGAAAGCTTGGCTTGTCGGCCCCCGGGCATTGGCGGGCGTGGACACTGTATTAATGACTTCCTAGTGTAAATGCAGTTAAACACACTGGAATGAAACATATTTTGTGACAAATTGATACAATTAGCGAATGGTAGTGGAGTTTCATGGTTTGCTAGGTATATAATTATAATAATAATAACAACCAATTCATTATGTATTAATATGTTTGCGAAACCTTTCTTATAGACCGCTAGACGTGTTCGCCCTTAATTGGGGGAACGCGATTTTTGAATTCAGTCATTTAAGGAATGTTATTTATATCCTGTGTTGGTGAACCTTATTAAAATAAATAAATACATAAAATAAATAAATGTATATAGGTATAGGTGGCGAACATTTGATTCCTTTGCGAACACTTTTGTAGGATTGTTATAATGTCAACAAAAGAATTTGACGCGAAATAGTGCATTGTTAACATAAGAAGAGTATGTTATCAAAGTTCACGCTTGTCCTTTACGTATTATAGATTTATTGTTACGATGTTCTGAGTACACTATACTCGTAAACGGTTAACTTGTTACTTACTTATGTGGACACTTGCTAGCTTTTTGCTATAGATAACTTGAGTGCACTTTTGTTAGTGGAAAGATAAGATCGAATAAAGAAGCCTTAACAAGCTCGAGCGATAAATCCTTATTCTCTCTCATTTCAACATAAGTCATACAAACGAGGTTCCTTATTCGAAGTTGGCGGGCAGTTTCTCCTATAACTTAACGGTTCCATCTATAAGAGCCATGCTTTAAGATATTATTAAAATGGCGTGTAGAAAGCGGTACATTTTCGCCGCACACTTTAAGCTACTCTATTTAATACTACTTACAAAATTTCACTCCAACTAATTTCATCTTTAATATTTTATTCACTTTGAAGTTAAAATTCTATAATAATAAAATATATTCTCATAGCTACGCATTTGAGAGCACAATTTAATTTAAGAAATGGTCAAAACCATTATGTTTATAGTTTGAATATAAGAAAACATTTTTAAATTCGTTTCATATAAGACAATCTAAAAGTTTCTTATGGATTTTGATGGTTTGTAACTTAAACATTTTGTTCGGTTTTAAAGTATTTATTTAAGTAAAACATTGTAGTCTATTAACAGTTTGCCATTCGTTAAAATAATTGATCCAATAATATCAAGGCAAGTGACATTGTAATGACTGACTATTTTTTTTAAAGTGCCTTATTTTTATTCTATTTCATGTAACGAAGATTCTATATGAGATGATGATTCTTCAATATGGTGTCGATAGTTTTTATATGCGATATAAAATTCTCATTTTCATTCATAGATTCATTTTGAGTCTACAACAATACCTTCTCAATTATTGCTGCAATCCCGAGCGTAACTCGGTCGATAAGAAATTTAACCTAAATATGCTATAAATTTGCCTTTAAAGTCGGTAACCGATACAGTGTCAACGTCCATTTTTACTTTATTGTTTGTTTGTTCTATCGTGGCCGGTCAAAATTGTCAAAGAGACAAAAAATAACGTTTTGCAACATAATAACGGTAAAACGTTTTGTTGCAGCGATGATCGTTTGGTTGTTTTGTGTGTTTGTTCTATACATTTTTTGCAAACTATCGCAATAATGAATCAATTGGAAGAATCTCTCTATTTAGGTGCATAATGTGGTTATGAACATTTTGCAGTTATCGGGAATGGGAGAAAAATAGTTTTCCATGCCGAACCCGCATTTCCATGTGAAGTCGTCATGCTGCTGGTGCATCACCCTCCACTTGAATTTACAGACCTTCCGCGGATTTATATGATCAAAAAGTAAAAATTATTTTTTGTTAAGTTCTTGTTGTTATAAGTTTAATATGCTAAATTAAATTGTTAATCAATAAGCTACATATTCTGTTTGATTTAATAAATAATGTATGGGTTGGTTTCGTACTATTTTTACTCGCGTGAAATTAGAGCAAATGGAATTTTTGAAACGTATCAACTATGTAGTCAATACTTACGAGTGTTTCTTCCACGCCTATTAAGTACACGGATAGTATATACATAAATGATTAAAAGGTTTAAGAAAGACACACAAACGTTCTTACAAACGTACAGCTTTTTACACCTATAACCCCACACACCAATAAAAGTTGACCTCGCATCAAAAGCTCGGCTCACCAACGTAGGTAGCTTGCCAACGCGTTACATCAACTTTTAAGTATGCACGAGGGCGGACTAGACGGAAAAACGTGCTTGCAATTACTGCCAGTTGTGAATAACTATTTATAACTTAATGATACAACAATAGATGAGAACTAACATGCAATCGTCTTATAAAGAACTCGAAATGAAACGATTTGTTCGTGATTATAATGTTATTGAACGGCTACGTACAAATGGACTAGGTTTTGGGTTAAATCCTATATACAAACACGATGCTTAGTAATGTGGTGCGATGGAGATGTTTTTGGAATGAAGGCTTTGATTATTTAGTATAAAACAAAAGCACAATTGATAGGACTTGATGAAGGTGATCATAATTATTGCAGAACAAAAGATGGATCTAACTCTATGCTCTAAAATTTATCGGTTAGGAATCCAGTCGGTAACTTCATGCTGAGGCTAGATTATTGCGCAAAAATATTTGGAATTCAGAATATGCAATCAGTATTGCAGCTAAATTAATTAAAAACGCAACCGTATAAATTTAAAACTAGACGACGCTTAGCTGCGAATAAAACTAATTGCACTATGCAATTTCAGCCAAACTTTTGATTGCATGACTTGATTATAACGTGGATTTTGTTAAAGCAACGAGCTTTTGCTTCGAGGCTCTCCCTTCGTATGATTTTTGTTTATCTTTAGACTAGTTCTTTGTAGACTAAATCATTTTAGTTTAATTTCACCTTTTGTTTATGTTGCCTGTTAACAAAAATCCGATGTGCTCTAATTATAACCTATTTGATCATTTGAGTGTGATGAATGAACGTATGGAAAAAATTAAAGGCAGTTTATTGCAAGTAGTGAAAATCTTTAGTTCTTCGATTGTTTTTCTTGGAATATATGAAGGAAATTAAGGGCAGTTTGTTCGAGTTGAACTAATCTTTAGTTTGATTCTCGTAATTGTTTTTGGAACAGTAAGGTAATCACCAATCTTAGAAGTACAGACGTAGGTCCGTTTCTCAGCGAATGATTCTCGATATTATATTGTGTAATAAGCATTATCAATCAAGTGCATTTATGTGTAATTCAATATTGCGGAAACGTCTACAAGCAGTACCTACGTCGGTAATTACATGTGTGTATAACCTCAGTAAGGCAGTGATTGTCCATTGGTGTGGAATGCCGGCCACCCACTAGGGGATCTAGAGCTCAGGGGTTACTATATTTTGGATTTCTCGGAAGATCAATTAGAAATCAATAAAAATATAATTTAACATGTGTGCGTATTAAATACTCGCTATTGATAGATAATATTCCAATTGAGATGAGAGATTGAGTTAAATATTGTTACAATAATTTTAAATAAACTGATAAACCCGCTGTAGGTTTTTCATATCTATAACCCTTCATATGAGATGGAGATTTAAAAAAAAAAGATGGTGATATTATTGAAGTCAATAGTGCTACAACGTCGTCTGTTTACAACAATGATGCGATCTGTAATGCTCGCGATAGATATGGTTGCGTAACTCGCTATCGGGATCGGGTGATTTTATCTTCGACATCGAACGTTCCGAACAGTGATGGCGGGCCATGTGATTCTTATAAATAAGATGGTAAGATTCCATATCGATTGCGGTCCGTGGTCGTGAGACGCAACGGTTAACCAAGACGTTAGTTACGTGCCCATCATCTGAATCGATGACTTAATCGAATCATCCCAGGATATCGATCGTTCCTAATAGCGTAATAGGTATGTAACAGGCCGTAAAGGAATAATATCGTGTTTTGTAAATTGTAATTCGAGACAGATTACAGAGTTACGATCTGTTGTAAAAGAGCAAAGCAGAAAGCAACTAACCGGATGCCATATCTCAAAGACTCGCTTCATAGACAACTCGAGTAGAAATGATGACTAGAATTATTACGTAAAGCGTTCTGAAGACGACGTTGAAGATTTGACACGATTCACTCTACGTAACGAACGATTTTTATCCTTATAACAAGAGTACGACAAAAGTCGAAAATTTAGATTAATTTCTAGATAAGGTAAAAGAAACGTACAGTTTCAACACGTAATCGGGCGTGTGGCGGGTCAACCGCCGTGCACTGTAGGTAAACAACAGGCTTACACCGTGCATTATGCAAATCGTACGCGCATGAGACCCGTACTATGAATATAATTAGGTATTACAATTCATGTGAATCCAGACTTTCAACTTTGCGACGCGACGGACCAACTCGCATATTAATGCGCGCATATCATGATGCGTGTTGAAATGCTTGTTATTAAAATAACCCGAACTAACGAGCATTATTTGCTGTAGAAGTTTTCAAGTGTCTCAATTGGATTCATGTATTTCACTGCCTAATATATGTAAGGTATCTTTTCTCTAGGCAAATTTTAGTGTGCTTTTGACAGCTAGCACAGTGAGAATTTAAATTGTAAGTATATTAAATTTACTTGACAAAATCGTACTATTTGATTTTATGAAGACAGCAAGGATAACATTACATGAATCGTAATGCCCGGTAGCTAATGAGCTGGATGGTAGATTCAAATAAAGCTACAGACGTACCTGCGATTCTTAAACAACACACACCCGTATCATCCATAGTGTAGGTCCACACCAGTGAAATCATGTCCAAGTAGATAAGTCCACTTGCGCGGTATCTAGACCGCTCCGTTTTTACACAAGTCGTCGTCGGTCTTGTCGCAGTTTATCTGCGTACTCAGTCGCCTGAACTCGAGCGTCGTAACCAATATGCATCGAGGTGTGCTGCTAGCGGTTTCTAATGTGATATCGCCGGCATCCGGCCCGGGTTTCGTTTTACCGCTCCGAGGCTCGCGACCAGTTTTTCAACCGGCCCAGGATGCGATTTGTATTAGTGAGATACGAGCCTTGGGTACGACTCCTTCGCGGATGTCTCAGTAGACGTGGCTGGCGGGCGCCGAAAGAACCTGAAATGTGGGATTCAGAATCGAATGCAGTCAATTCTTATTTGATTATTCATATGTTATTATTATCTCATTATGTAATAAACATACACAACTTATCGACATGGAAGAAGACAGTTGTAGGAGTAGACCTTGCGTACATAACCACTGGAAAAATTACATTTCTTCATAGTAGATAAAAAATTAACACGAAATGAACAATTTAGTTATGGAAATCAGTCTACTATAAAGATTAATTAATATAATATGGATTGTACCCACGTGCCTTTCAAACACACTTAAAGCATTGGACAAAATCAACGTGACATTTAATCAGATTATTCGAACCAGTGGTTCATATATACATTTTTAGCTACAATTCAGTTCCATTCTACCTCAGATTATACGTTCTCTGTATGTACATTTTACAAATGAATGTATTGTTGAAACTCTGGTAGTATCAATGTAAAAATCTCGATCATTAACGCTAATGCATTTATGTAAGTTGTATCACAGATCAGTTAAACCGATTGTGTGTTCATACCGGCGGTCACGTCGCGACTCCGCATCGATGTACCCATAACAACCAACCTTGTTCCGCATTAATTTACTTTTCAAATCGATTCATCATTCATCAGTTATCGAATACTCCCACGTACAACTCGAACGACAAGTTCGGAGTAGTCGTTCACATTAAAGGTCATTACTAATGCATTTCTCTTCAACGTACCGTACCGACAATTCATTGGAAAGTCCGGTCACATCCCCATACTCGTTACTTAGCTTCTAGTTAGTTAGTTGTTATTAATATTAATCGATACTTGAGCTATCGATATCCTGATGGTTTGTTTGTTAGAATAAGATTAGCACGATTGTTGATTGAATAAATATTACTAAGTAAAATTAAACTAATTGTTGCCCTCGCTATGTATGAAGTAGAATGGCAGAGATTTTTCAGTCTTATGTTTCGTCCCTTATTTTGGTGATTTACACAATATCTTCAATAAGTCATTCAATAACAATTATAGCTTATCTGCTATTCGGGTGTATAAGCTATATTAATGTAAAGTTTCATCTAAATCCTTTCAGTAGTATTTGCGTGCGTGAAGTTAGTAACAAAAACATCCTCACAAACGCACACATTTATATTAGAAGATATATTGTATAGTACTTGAATGAATGTTATACGTATATAGTATGTGTATTTCCTTTTTATCATATGTATTATATATTAAGTATGTATTGAATAGTTGTATTTGTATGTATTT
>DWGW01000419.1:0-15376 GCA_018247775.1 Udranomia orcinus
CAGGTTTTAGTGGGTTCGAGTCACATAACCCTGCTGCCGGCTCCGTGGCAGTAGGGTATTCGTGGGGATTTCCTGACGCAAAAGAAAAAAAAGAAACTTTGGGCTGGCAAGCAGAATAAAATCATTATAATAGAAGAATTATAAATGTGTATATAAACTTCTTTAAAATAAAATTGAGCTGAAATAAATGTGTGTCACATCGGTTTCCTTTCTCCTTTTTTCTGGTTTCCTTTTAAATTGTTTATTCTCTATTAAACATGCGTACGACCGTGCGGTCTAAAGTAAAAGGGATGCGATGTCATACCGCATCACTCGGCTGATAAGCGATTGTAGTACAAAAGTAAACGTATCGGATCTATTAAGGAATCGTAGCCTTTAAGTCTTGCTGGATGGGTTAATTACTATGTTAGTATCTACGTATCGGAGATTAGTACTGAGACAGCAGCAGCGGAGCAGTTGAGCGGCTGACACGAGTGAGGATGGCGGCGCGGTGCCGCAGCTGGCATGGCAGCCGGGTTTGTTTGTGTCTAAATCGGTGTCAACGCGTGTCACGGCTGCAGCTATTAAAGTGGCGCGCCGCCAAACTTGTCTATTATTATTGTTCTATTTGCGACTCATCACCTCGCCACACTGCCATGTTTTATAACAATACAACAACTTTAACGGGTCCCGCTGCTAGCCATGAGTGACTTGCAGGATTTTCTAGACATTGCGTTTTTAGAATGTCCGCCACATTCTAGTTTTTCTTGCATTAATTCTCATTTGTCAACAGTTACATAAACCCGACATTGATCTTCCTTTTAGAAGCCGGTCGTATGATAGAGCTAAGTGATTAAAATTCCGGTCCATCTGTTAAACCTATGTATGACCACGTTCGACGTTCGGGTTGTTTTATCCCAGCAATTTTACTTGCAAGCTATTGTTCGCTAGAAAGTCATGAATCTTATTTGATAGATCGTTAAGATGTAACGATGGCATAAAATTTAGTTGAACGCATTTGATCATAACTTCATTGCAGTCTGTTACGAACTTTGCCGGAGTTCGATTCCCGATCAAAATTTAGATTTCCAAATCTAAATTGTGTTTCAAGTTTACACTTGCAATTTGTATATTCCAAAAAATATTTTACATGTGGTGTACAACCATATTTCTTGCACGTTTTGAAATAAAATCTCTCAGGACGGACCCTTTCCATAACAATTCCTAAATGTTTAAACCCAGTTCGTTAATTAAACGAGATAATAGGGCACGGAAAATCCGTGATAAGCGCTAGTTAATCTTTAATTTTATCTGTTAAACATTAATTTAGACGACATTATTTAAAGCTGCGATTCTACGGAACATTATTAAAGAAATAGGCAAATTATTTTTATGACAAAGTTTTAACCATCTTAGGTTCAGAAAATGTATTATCAGTTGAATAAATTATGATAATTTCTTTAAAAATAATTCATAGCTCACTTCAAATCAAATAGTTAACATTACTTAACGTAATACGACTGTCATTAAGAAAAAGTGACACAGCAGTGATGGCCTCGTCACAGTGCTGAGTTATTCATCTGCTAATTTATTAATTTCAAAATCGTAGCCATGAAATTAGTCATGGAACATTCTCTCCGATTGTACAATGAATAGATAGCAACATAACGCATGAAATGAATACCAGTGGCCGAGAATGAATAGACGATCGCAGTATTCGTCATACCGTCCAAATTGGACGAATAAACGACGAGTCGGTGTATCAATGGAATTTAATGGCACAAATAGACTTGCTGTTGTCACGTAATGTCGCTACTCGAGACCCATTTCTATTTGCGTGGCTCAAGTGTGCTCATGATACATCTACATATATATATTATATTCATAGAATGTATGACATGCAAGAACATAACCTGGTTAGATGACTACCTAAGTCTAACGAAGTAACTACGTTTAATCACGTTAGCATACTAAGTCCTGTAAACTTAGTCTGCATTAATAATTCTAAATTAATAGTCATTGAATATATAGGTCTATCGGTCGGTCTTTGAAAAGAAACATACTAACAAAATATTATAAATACTAGCTTTACTACGATTCGCCAATCATTAATTGAGGCGGAAAACCACGAGAGGATACTAGTCTAATAATATCAGGCTGTTTTGCTTTGTGCGCCGCTCGTACATTTCTAGATATAGAATTTAATGACAATGCTAACAGAGCGCAATTGTTGCGTGCATGAACGATATTATGCTGTGAATTACCGGCAACATTACCGGATATTTCGCTTCCATAATTGTATTAAATATGAATTCTAATTCATAGTTCTATTCATAGTTCTATTTGAGAAACTGACACAAATTTAGTGAATAGAGTACGGTGAATATATAGACATTGTATTGGGATAGTTTACGTGTGCACAAAAAGCAAAAAGTTTGTATAGATATTTGCAGACAAAAGTATATTTAGTCTGCAAATGTGTATACAAACTGATATATTTTTTCATGCGCTAAATGTCGGTATATCGTACCAGTGCATTTGACACTGAATACTATATTAACGCTTGTTGGTCCTAGTCGATTTAAACGTATTTAATTGAGTTATATTCTCTACATTTTTAAATTTTCATCACCTTAATATTTTTTTTGGAACGTTCCTAACGTTGTTGAAGGGTTATTATGGAGGACATAGGTTATAGCGGATAACGGTTTATCTTTTATTATTTCCGTTAATTTTTTTCGAACTCTATGTTTATTAAGATAAACTACTATCAGCACCCAAACGGTTTTTCAGTGACGAGTCGGCAGACGTAGTGATGTCCCCGCATACGGTATACGGTCAGAAAAGTGTGCTCTAGTAAGAAATTTATTCGTACAAAACTTTCAGTTGGATCCCATTATGTTCGCTTAACAAAAGCAAGTCGATGTTCACAACACACAATCGCCAAATCCAGTTACGTAGAAATGTAATTTTATTTCTATTAACCGTATCGTCGGCTCAGCAACAAGGGCTCTTTGATTGCGGCCGCGAGCCCTACGCTTTGTACTCCTTTGCATACATATTGGGAATCAGATAAACATTTGTACCACCAATTCTTGTAAGGCGTGATGTGGGTTTGAATTGTAATAGATACAAATCTTCCATATATTTGGGGTCCTATTTCCTTGTTTATTTTCACTTACTTTAAGCACACTTACATTTGGTCAATAAAAAAAACAGCTAAGTCGTTTCATTTCTAAAAATTGCATCTTTTTTGACTTATGTGCGCGTACTAGTAAATATCTATAAACACACAGACCTACGTACATATAGCAGTCACATACATGCATACAAGAATTTATAGTTTATCATTTTTGTCGTACAATGCACAATTCCTCGCTTTGGCTATGACTGTGACTATATCTATCACAATACACATTTTTGAAGATTGCTTAACTTACAATGTTAAGTTTTAATATATTATATATATGAGCTTGTTGCTCTGCAAGGACCCTGTAGTCCCTTACAAATACGTGCCGTACACCATAAATGGAAAACAATGTTATGAAGCTTTTTAATGACCCGTGGTGAATGAAGAGTTCCAATTCCGTAACATAAACTATCTGCTATTAACAGTTGTGTACGGTTAGCGTCAAATTACACCGAATTTTATTTCCCGTGACAGTTGTTCGCAATTTGACAAAAAAATGCACATTGTCGGCAATTTGTTTGTCGATATATAAACTAGAATAACTATTTTTAATAATACAGTAGAGCACATGGTCCCTGATATTTTGACCCAACTCACCCCCAGCCTCGAGCATGCATTTTATGATCACTAATAAGCTTATATTATTAGTGATCATAAAACCACAATCAAACATGATTATATATTTATAAGTATATATATACTCGTACTCAACACACAAATGTTAGTCCACAAAAGGAATCGATCGAGCGACCTCTAGATTGGCAGGGGGCGCTAACCACTAGACCGAGTCACCAATCGATGACCTGTCAATGAATATTTATGATCTTACCTAAACACGGTCATAAATTAGGATATCGGAGAAATAAGATGGTAAACATGGAATAAATTAAATTATTTATTAAAATTTAGTATAAGTCACATCCTTCAAACGCAAACACAATTTCAACCATTGTGGCTCGGCAGAATCGGCGGCAGTGTTGTTGCAAGTCGGCTCTAGGGTTCTTCCACCTTAAAATGTATAGCTCACATGTGTTAAGATTGGACGCATTGGCATCTTTGTTTGCTTCTTCGTTTCATTATACGTACAGGCAGGTTGTATAATTGAGGCTGCTGGCTATGGATTTTCGCGTCTTAGGTCATACATAAATCCCAAGCCATCTCTGGACACCAGTTAGGAAATTTGCATTTGCATCTGCCCGAGTAGACTATGAAGACACGTACAATTTTGATTTACGGATGATTGTGAATTTCCATCGTACCTGGCGGGTCGAAAGTCATAACCGAGGCTCTCATATCTCGAGATGAGAAGATATACCTAAGAAGCATAATAGCCGATATCTAAATTTAACCGAATTGACTTTTGGACATAACATGATTCTTCTATTCAACAAAAATCGACCGTATCTTATGTAAATACTAAGTTATAAATTACTTAAAAAAACTACCTACTCAACACCATGCGGGTTTTTATTTTTTAGGGAACCATTGGTACTCCATGATATCTGCATGAGTACAGAGGGAGGCCTTAAGATACGAATTCCCCGCATCAACGTTCGTCCACAGACGTAGCGTAGTAACCCATGACCCAATGTCATTCTATATTAAAATGACGTACCTGTTATTGTTATAGTGTGTCTATTGTAGACACACACTCTATAATTTTAATATATCTCTAATATATTAGATATTATATAAAATTCACTTCTTCTTCGTATACACTTTATTTGTATGCCGAATTCCATGCTCCTCCGTCCATGAAATTGTCGTAAAAAGGGGTAAAATATTCTTGTTTCACGATATTATGATTATAAATTATTATTTTAGTATAAAAAAGATCTACAGAGAGTTCAAAACCGCTCTAGAGTTTAAATTTTAAATTCGCTAGCGACATAGTTTTTAAAATAAGATAAAAAGAATGTAAATTCGCTGCTCAGTGTGGCGCGCGGCGACAATACATGAAATATCGCTGAAAGTATCGAAGTACGATGAAGCGCTCGTTACGAGCTGACCTCTGCCGCTATAAAAGTATCGCCGCAACTGATTGCACCCTCTCTGTGCAGCAGCTTCGATACTAAACCTAACGTAAATTCTGCCACAAAATAAACGTACAGCGTACATAATATTTTATATCCTATATCAATGATATGAAATGTCTCATGGTGACATGGAACGCTGCTTTTCTTCAACATTATTATTTTGAATAGTTTTACATGAACGGCAACACGCGGAAAAAATATTCTGACGAAATATATTTCTCACGTATTCTTACATAATAAAACCTTTTCTATAGATGTATACAATAACATCGCTACATTTCACAGAGATGTGACATATTATGCGGATTCGTATTAAATTTTCATAGTTACGTTGAATCCGGAGAATGTTTATCTTGAAATGCTTTCTCAATTTTAAAGCTACGGTTTTGTTTCCGAAAGTGTCACTTCCCCGGAATGTTTTCTGAAATGTCTCTCGAGAATAGGCGAGTTTAAACGGAACGCAAACTTTAAGTAAGCCCAGCGACCCGTTCGATGCGATCGGTTTGTCGGAGCGACAACCAGTTATTATAATTAATAGCTTAACTTGCCGTGACTGCTTCCGAAACTGGTAATAATTATGTAAAATTATAGACATAATGAAATGATGTGAAAGATAATTTTTACTAGATTTACTTATGTTGTATTATTATTCGTCGCTTTAGCTCACATCAAACAACAACCTTCTTTAAAGCAGCCGTTATAACTTGTGATCTTTTTATGGTTCGTATCTAAAAATAATAAAGGTATCGAGACCCAATCGTGCTTATCTGTAACCTCGTCTTCAGGGAATCAATGCTTAGTGCGAGGTATGTTAGCGCAAACGATAGTGAAGAAATACGCCCCCATCGGGAGGCGACAGTCGGATACAAACAAGATTTATCGAACTAAGTTGGCTCTATTTGTTAGTCGCGGGGCGGACGCGAATAGGCGCTTATGTGTTACGAGTATTTCATCTATTCCTTATTGTAGGGAATGGAAGAAATATAACCAAATCCAATTGGAGCTTTAACATTATTAGTCATTTTATCGAAGGTTTCTAGTAGAGTTGCTACAAATGCTTGATGCTAATGAAAATTAGTAAATGTTTATATGTATTTACTTTATGGGTCCATTTTTGTAAAGATCGGATCCTTAGTGTGTTTAACAAATAACTTCTGGAGTCAAGTAAAAATAAAAAATATAGCAAATGAAAAAGTTTGTTTACATATTGTCAGCAACATACTAAAAATACAATCTAAACATTATCCTAAAGTCTCCACTTTATCATTGTCGCTAGTGCCTATGCTCTTTCTGATAAGATCAAAATTATGAGCTCGTAACACTAGATTACTTTACTGTCTTATATATCCCACGATGATGTTTGCCAATATTGTCAACCTCATCAAAAAGCGACTCCGTGACAAAACAATTTAAAGAAAACATTTGTAGGCAATTCACTGTAAATTTACGAGCTTAAGAAAAACATCTGTTTCGCAAATCTTTCAGCATTCTGTTGTATTTTTGCGTCATCTATATTTATTCGTTAGAAAGTCCGACCTTGCGGGATCATTTCATTGTACTCACTCGGTCACAAGATACTTGAGAAACGTAGAATGTGTTAAAATTCTTTTCAAACATTTATTTTCACATAATCCGGGGCTCGGATGTAGGCCACGTTGGTAAATTGAGAAATTAAATAGTACACTCTTGTAACGTATTTATCGTTTATCGTATTTTATTTTTCAGTTCGTCCATTTTAAAAGATCACAGACATCGAGTTTTACGTAATAATTCTCATGTTCAGTCGAAAGTCTTTGTCAACTTCCTTCAAAGCCATGAGTAATTTTTTCTCCCGTGCGTAGGTGTGAAACTATAATTCTGTTGTAGAAGTAACATCTCATCTGGTTAAAACTGATTCGGCTGCTCGAGAAGACTATGTGACCATATCGACAGTGTAGTCATACACATATGTTGTTCAAGTAAAGCAGTTTTTGCTTTGCGAGCAAATTATAAATACTTTGACCCAAAAAATCCTACCCACAGTACGCTTTAACCTTAGACACAGTATTGTATTATTATTTGGCCACGGTGAGTGTTCAATGTTTAGTTTCAGGAATATAATTCTTTCTTTTTATATTCGATACATAAATCAAAACTCACATTACCGACATCATGAACCACATTTAATTACGCAACTTCACTGCGCCCGTTGATCCTTTTTATCACTTTTAAAACAACTGAACCCAAAGTAGGATTTAAATTATCCTAACTAAATATACCTTTTAAATAAAGAAACGATTTTGAATAATACTCAGAATTGAATATATTATATCGAATTTGTAAACGACCGATAGAGTTAAGTAACGCCGGGTGAGGCCGGCAATTAGATGGTTGATCCCTAGTGGCAAAACTTTTGCACACTTCCTCGTCCCGGAAGCGCCCTAAGCAGCCTAATTGATCCCCGTTACCACCGATACCCATAGGCCTTGGTTTGATTTTACAAATATAAATATTATTGTAGTATAATATAGCATAAACACGCTTTGCATGCGAGTAACATTCATATTGAATTAAAGAAAAGGCTACCAGATTTTCGCCCACGCGTAATCTCAAATGTGATTGAAAATCGATCTAACGTATACAGTATACGGATAATATACGGTATCCTATTCTATGACGTACAATCATTTGAGGACTGAAAGTCGACGCTTTACCGTAGGTTCTATTAACGATAAAAATGAGTGTTTGAGAGTGAGGCAAAATGTGACCTAAAACTATAGGTATGGTAAGATATCCTATCCGAAATATCGTCTTGCGGTACTAACAGAAATTGTAATATGATATTGAGTATCTAAGTGTCTACCTAGTCGGTAACTAGGGTCTGTGAATCTTAAGTGCACAATTTTCCACTGATATAAAATATCCGTTCGGATATTACTTGTACATCTTCTACCACCTACGAAAAGATAGCTCAAAAAACCCTTAGAAATATATCTTTATATACTTTCTGTATTCTATAATCAATCACGTTTCTCTGTGTAGCATTTTGTGCTTTATGTAAACTTTATTCCTTACTTTATACAAGAAGAAATCTTAACAGTTAAAGATATAAGATAAGTGACATGTGAATAGAACTACTATCACCGCATCGAAAGGATGCAATAATCCACATCAACTATAATTGAATATCACTATAATATTTCCCCGTATTGTGTGTATTGTATTTATTACATTCATACGGCAATAACAGTCGCATAATGTGCCGTCATAACCATAATGCGCCGACTAGCAGACATTGCGAGTACAGTCGTTAAAATCGCCAAACCATCGGTAAAACTATGCGTAACGTTAACGACGTACATTAGCTTGAATCAGTGTACTACGTGCAATTGACATGAATCACTCCGGGCAACCGACGTACACACTCTCCCGTAGGGCTGCCAGACCAACGTATGTACATACGTGCTTAATAATAATCATAAATTCTTTATTTATTTTAAACGAGGTAAGTGGCTAGAGGCCCCTTAAGTACGAAGTACTAGTTGGAGGAACCTCTGCTCTTCTGTAAGTTACATACTTATGAAAATTCTAATTAACTGTGAAGTTATTTAGAATTTTCATAAGTATGTAACTTTATAAGTTACTCATCAATTTAAGTACGGACATCCATACGTCAATAAAGAAGTTTCACTTCAGAAAGGACATCACAGCGCTATACTCTTAATTGATTCAATAATTTATGATAATTATGGCCAGATCTTCTAACACGACCATATGTACTATCTAGAACTATCAGTGAAACGGCATCCGTGAAGCATTTGCACGATCAACATATATTTTGGTCACATATACTAATGACTATAGGAATGTGCACAAGTAAGTTTTTTATAACTTTAAAATCACATTCAAATGTAAAACAATAATATAATGAATTTACCTGACAGTTGCCATTAGGTAGACTAAACAAATAGTTTGTTTTTATTTATGAAGGCTTAATCTTTCCAGTCCGCTCACGCAGTCACGCCGATTACGAAGATGTCTGCAAGAGTGCGCTTATTCACTCAACAGAATTTGCTCTTTGCTCACAGATAAGATTATATTGAATCTATTACCTACAAGTAGATATTGCAGTGTTGTTGCCTGTATTATATTAAAGGCCGAAGTAGCAATATTATCCCAATGATAAAGATACCGAAATAACGATATTTTAGTTTGCTGGGTAGCCACGCCCCAATGTCTTGCATTAGGTATATGTATATTCCGAGGAGAAGGCTTATTAATCTAATTACAATCCTGGTCAAATTAAGAATTAAACAGAGACGTGAAGATGTGTAAGTAAGTGTAGATCGATCAAATCTGAGGTATTTGATCTAGTTGGTAAAAAAACAAAATTGGTTAATGTGTGGCGGAAGTTTAATAATGATACATAGCAGTAAATACTTAACGTGTTTGGTTCTTTTCCATAATGTGCGAAACTAATCTAATTTTTAAATGTGAAACTACGAGATTATAACACCCTTGGGTTTTATTTCCCTTTGTCACTGCCCATTTCGCCTCTTCAAAATATGCCGACGGCGAAACGACCCACTTAATTTCAATTTTTTTCCATTAAACATAGCTAGGTCAAGCGGGTCTTTCTAGAAGTTGATTATAGAAAATTATGTTCATTAACCAACTCAAGCTTAAGCCTTCTAATATTCGTTTTATTAAATATTTAATTACTTTTGGATACATAGACGGAGTGAACGTAGTGGAGAGGTCTCGCGGCTCAAACCATTTAACTCCAGTGCTTGAATTGGCTCTATCTTCACGATGACACTTGTCTCTCCCCAAACGCCCAATCCGGGCAAATTGGTGTGTATTGAAAAAAGTCCATGAAAAATATGAAGTGCTTAGCAAAAAATGTTTGCGCAAATTAATTCGTGGAATGTAAATAATACGTAACATTGCAATTGGAAACATTTCCCAGCAAGTCCGTGATTTTTAGTGAAATATGAAACAGTGGAAATATTGAAATTCATTCCACGTTTTTATATTAATTTTAAGCTTTCTGGTATTGTTAATAAATATTTTTAATATTAACGTTATTTAGAAAAAGTGTCCAACAACTCCATAATCAGAAACGTTAGTAAAAAACAAATTCAGAAAGTTTAGTATAGTTAAGCATAGTTTCGTCTCTAGGACGCTTAACCGTGCACACAGCAATGTGCAGCCGAGTGGCATCAGAAGTGCACGAGAGTGTTAAACTTGTCAAAGAGCGACCAAGGGATAATACTGTTAGACAAGGTGGAGTGTAGGTTGCTCGGGTAACACATTGTATCCATATCTATACATTACTCTATACGTAAACTTCTGTATGTACGAGTACGTAGGTAGTCTTCTGTAAGTATTTTCAAATCCCAAAACACTCGATATCACGAAATTCATCTAGTACGTACTTGTAGTACAAGTACCATGCGAGCTTGATTTATACAGTCTATTTATTTCTACAACAACGAGGGAGAGCTAAAGACTAATGGATATAATCTGGCTTCGCTCGGCACTCAGCACGTCCCGCCCTCGGCCGCGGCTGACGCCCAATGATCACTCGATGGATACAATAATTTACGATTCTCATACATTTTGACTTATATAGCATAACGTAGTAGCTGATATCTATTATAATAAAGTAAATTAGACTGTAATGAATAGCATCGGGCGTTAAATCCATGTTATTAAATTAGATTATTACCTACCATAAATTCATGCAGTATATACCGCCCTCCCTTGTTCACAAGACTCATGCAAACAACAATTATAAATGTATAAACCACCATAACCATATCATATATTTCGGTTAATAACGGAGGATCGTCAGGATCGACTCAATGACGGCTGATTGTGAAGTGGCAACATGTACGAGTGTACCTAGGGGTTAATGTAAAAGCTCCCCGGCTATTAAAGCCTTAAAAATCTAGTCAAATGAAATAAAATTAATAATAATCATACTGTACACCTAATACCGAATTCAAATTGCTCAATTAGCAATGATTATATTGGACACTTAAACAAAATTGATATTATCACATACACACTCACACAATACCATAATAATAAAAAAAAACATAATAATAACATTTTCTTCATTTATTTTTGTTTACTTTAATCTTTATTATCGTATGTGTAAGTCGAACATCTTTGAAGGGCTCCAATTTCTATGATACAGAGAATGGCTAGTTAAATTCAGCGTTCAATTGCATTTGTAGCCCTGTATACGTTCTACCTGAAGAAATAAATGAATAAATTAAACTAGAATTGAAAGAGAAACCAAAGTTAATCGAGCAGGTCGGTCGCAGGTCGATATCGGTGCGACGTCGGTAGTCTCGGCAGAATCGAAGCCACACACGCTCAAGAGACTGATTGGATAATTTGCTGTTCGGACAGCACTACCACCGTAAGATTGAAATTGAAACAGAAACAAATTAACCGTATAAGTATGTATGTATATTAAATATTAAACAGAATTATACTTCTTAACAGTTTTAAAGATTTTTGTTCATAAGTAAAAATATTGTATGCGATCATTTTACCTTTTTCTTAATCATGCAATTTTATTTCAAATGATAGACATCTAATAATATAGAGTAATGTATTTAATTTGAAAATTTCGTGCCTCAAGTAGAGGAGTACAATAAAATATCATCTTTAATCTCTTTAATCGAATACGAGAGCTTTAGTCCGCTTCGCAGCAATATTATATTACAACATGCGGACTTACTGTAATAAAATAGAATGACCTTACTCACATTAACAATTATTGAATTTTTTCCAAAATATTTTTACCTTAAGATTATATCTTCAGAAATTCCAAGTAATACGTCTCACTTACTATATCATTAATTAATATTAGTATATTATTACTAGTGAGATCAAAAAGCTGCGCAAAAACGAAAGAATTTGTCTACAATTGTAGAAAAATGTCGGGTCATGTTAGCTACGCACTTTTTTATATTTTGGAAAAATATCTTCAAGAACGGTTAAGAAATTTCCTTATTTATAATTACTATAACTTACAACATTTTTTTTACGTCAGGAAATCCCCACGGATCCCCTACCGCCACGGGGCCGGCAGCAGGTTTATGTGGGACTCGAACCCACTAAAACCTGACGGAGTCCTTCCCACCATTGTCGGACGGAGCCACGGGCATACTGTCCAAGCATCGACACCGCGACAGGAAGACGTACTTAACCGAGGCATTCCAACTTAGTCTTAGTCTTAGTAACTTAGGTAGCAACGCATTTTTGGGCGACCTAAGCAAGAAGTTCGTTCCTGTCTTGGGCTGATTACAGATGCTCATGACAGTGATCAGTTACCATCAGGTGATCTGGACATTCTTTTGGTACCTCACAATTATGTAGACAAAAAATATGTAAGCAGGATAATATGAAATATGAAAAAGATATGAAATAGTCTACTATTAAGTTTTTACTAATTTCTTGCCATATATTTAGTAGCTAAGTACCTAGCTAAGTCATAGATTCCTCTTCTTTTTTTCTTTCTTCCTCCTATTGGAAGACTTTCTTTCCTTCCTCTTATTGGAAGCTAGAAACGCCTTTATCAACGACTGTCAGTCTTTTAGAACTTTAAGTTAGATTGTCCTCATATTTGCTTCGTCGTCACTATAATATAAAAGGCTTAGTAGTATAAGTTCGTTAAATTTGTTTTACACTAAGAGCTCAACGGAACCTTGGCCCATTTTAATAACTTAGAAGCATCGGTTTGCGGTTTACGCAAATATCATACCGTGACACGTGAACATATAATATATAAAATATGTGTTAATAATTCCTTTAGCTCAAATTGTTTGTTTCATTTCAATCGGCAGTCCAGCCATAATCTAAATATCTGCAAAGGTTCCTACCGTCGTTACCCCTGAGGACTAACCTGGAATGCCTGGTTAAGTATGTCTCCATGACCATGACGATGCAAACCAGAACACAGCAGCAAGAACACTGCTGTTATAAACCAGAAAAACGAGTAGCGGTGATGCCCCCGGGGTCAAAATGTTTTTTTTTTAACGTCTGGAAATCCCCTCGGATACCCTACCGCCACGGGGCCGGCAGCAGGGTTATGTGGGACTCGAACCCACTAAAACCTGACGGTGTCCTTGGTTCTACCTTCAAAATTAATCTGTGCAGGGGAGGTCAACGGTTCTGTGGAACGGAGGTTTTTCTGTACTGTGGTTTTTTGCTCATTTTTTGTTCTGTGTTTAAAGATAATTATAATGATTTAAGCTGACAGTGGCGCCAGATTAAGTGGCTAATGACATAACAACAAAGGAGTATGGAACGTAAGGAATTCTTAAGATGTTTTTTTTACATTTAGTAATCTTCGCTTGGACAAGCTTAAGCATCTATGCGTATATACGAATAAGTACTGAGTCTGTTTGTAATGTTCAAATAACCGCTTTTTACTCAATACATATGTATGTATATTTTTTTTATTTAAGTAACGTACACCCCACCTTTATCTCAGCTTACTCTTTTTCTCCTCACCCTAAGGTTGTCTGGTAGAGGTCGCTGTCAGCGATAAGACCGCCTTATTGTACACAAAAATCGCAATGTAAATTTGGATATTCATTACTACAGTTTTTATGGTGTACAATAAAGAATATATTTATTATGTATAAACGGTACATGTACCAAAATAACTTTTTTTTACCCTTTTTGTCTGTCTGTTTGTTCTGTCTGTCTGGAACGCCTGGACAGATTTTGACGGGACGTTCACTGGCAGATGTAATAAGGAATAACTTAGGCTATTTTTATTTTACAATTATAGGATAGATAATTTAATAAATAACGCTAAAAAAATAATAATAAAATCCGCGGGCCACGGCTAGTATTTTATAAGTCAAGTTGATGATGTCAGGGCTATGAAATCAAATATTTATGAACAGAATTCCTATGGATTATGTTTGGAATCCAGTTAGCTTCTTTTATAAAGAAATATGTCGCTTTTCTATATTGTTACAACTTTAATATGAATCAGAAAAAATGGTTCTATTATTTAATAAACACCTCTACAGTCGGCAGTTCCTTAAAGATTTATATGTATAGATTTTATATCTATGATTTTCACTAACTATTTTTCATCTACGCCTATCTACGTAGGCTATAGATTGAATACTATAATTATATTGTCTACTGTCTATGCCTAAATGAGGAAATGTCACTGTCAAAAAGAAGGCTTAGGCGGTTAAGGAAAAAGATCAAGGACATTGTCGAGTCAGTAAACGACTATTTACATTGAGATTATTTTCAGCATAAATTGGGACTCGGTTTTTAATTTGTTACATTGTGTTGTTTTTTTAATTTGTAACGTTACTCTGTTATATCTATCTATGTCTCTGTTATAACGGTCTATGATCCTGTTATGATAACAGAACAAGCACGTTATTATAATAGATAGTAACTACTTTGAAGATATTAATAATCTGTGACGGACGCCATGAAGTATACAACTTATGACACTTCCAACTTAGACTATCTATATGCAAATATGGCCGTTAGAAGTTAATCGATTCGTATTTTTAGACCATAACGTCAGTATTGATCTAGCTTGATCAAATGCAAAGCTTGAATAGGGGTCGAGCTTAACTGAGTAGGTTCGTGAGGTGTGAGAGGTGCGGGAGGGGTGACATTTGACGTAAAAGAAATGTTTCGTTACGTCTGAATGACATTTCTCGATATTTAACGCAATAAGAATTGGCGGCATTGAAGCGGCAATAGCCCAATGGGTAGTGTGTCGGACTTACGATTGAGATGTCGTGGGTTCGATCCCCACTCCCCCATTGCACTATTGACGTGAACCTACTCCTAACACAGGCCTTCGAGCTTAGCTAGAGGGGTTAACAAAATTGCTAGTATGTATTGACATGCTAGTAATTTAAAAAAAAATTAAAAAAAAAATATAAGAATATACTCCCCCGCACCGCGCCATTACCACAGGAAACTACTCAGTTAAGCGCGAGGTCTATAGTTTCTGTCGTGTTACGATCGACATAATATGATAAAGATGTCGTACATTATGACACAAAACAAAATGATACTTTAAGTAATCATCTAACGATTCTGAGTGAGTCTCATAAAACTATATCGGGGGTTTGAATAAACAAAGTATATCTGGCCCCATTTTGTTTATGTATGAAAAAAA
>DWGW01000420.1:0-15368 GCA_018247775.1 Udranomia orcinus
GTATTTAACTTGAATAGTCTGCAACCGACCCCAGGCACGGATTCTGTTTTTAAAGTAAATATATATACATTTGAGAAGAACAAGAGCGTCAATAACAGTTTTTTTTTTCAAAAAAAAGTATATAGATAATATATTTAGTTTCTTAAAATGTGTGATACTTTACTCACTTTATCTGCAATCGCCGTCAAGCACGAATTCTGTTTGAAAAGTACATGTTTGAAAATAACATGTGGCAAAGAATACGTAACAATTTCTTTTCTTAAAATTTATGTAATGTATATTGTTGCGTAAAATTTATAAACGTAGATAAATTAATAGCATATAAAAATATCCCACTTAAGACATGATTATTAGAATAAAAACAACTCTATATGTCCTTTTCTGGTTCCTAAGATATCTCCATACTAAATCTCATCTAAATGTAAATGAAAACGTAACAGGCAGACAGTTACTTTTGCATATATGGATAGTTTTCGTATGTTACCTTAACTAAATTGAAATCGATCATTGTATCATCGCTCGATATACCTAAAAGTGAATTTTAATAGCCCCAGTCACTAACCCTTTGGGCTAGAAATAATTACAGTCCAATTCGAAATGATAATAGATCATAAATGTTTATATAGGAACACTGTAATAGAGAATACAATGAAATATTTGACCTTTCGGCAATCTAAAGAAATCTTGTTGGAATCCCGATTTTATTATTACAATATATCACTCTTTTATATCCATTTAATAATTATGACGAAAACCTGTTGATAATTTATATAATGTAAAATATTATTAATACTAACATTATTATTTTATTTATTTCTTTTCATTAATAAAGATATAATTTTGTATAATCTTAGTTGTAAGATCTACATATCCTAATTGATATACATATAGCATAATATAACGTCTGTAGCCATTATTAGTATCAAACTATGAAACTGAAAATTCGTATATAAACATATGTATATCGAAAGTTCAGTTGTAGTTAATAATTTTATCAAGCTAATTATTTATTGGACCTGACTAATTAGATTATATCTCAGTGACAAACAAATTCACATTCACATTTATACTTACGTGTATAATCTTAATTAGTATGACATGTGGTAGTCATACATTAGCGAAATAAAACAAAAAAGTGTACTAGAACACCGCTCATTACAGTAAGCGGTAAATATAATTAGTGTTTTGTAACTAGACACCTTGTCTCTCGCTTAGTGAATTAATACGACACGATTTAGTAATGGTCAACGACTTTTACATTTGTTTTGAAATTACACGTGTAATTTCAATAACAAACCTTACTTTTACGACGTGTTGTAGACCTCCAAATGTAGCGTTGCCAGGTGTTGGAAAAAACGAAAGCCTGGCTTTTATCCATGTCCTTCGTGCTTCATTAGAATTTAATTTTTTTTATGTCAAATGTTAATATGCTCATACGAAGATTAAATGGTCCGGCATTTTTCTCCAAATTTCCAGCCAAAATCCCGGACAGATTCACCCATTTACCCACCACCAAAGTCCGGCTTTTTGGTTCAAAACCCGGCAACCCTATCCAAATGTCATACTTGGGGACAATGTTTATGTACAGATATTTCACCACACTAGTCGTTACACATAAGTATTGCATCTAAAACGATGTCGATGTTGAAAACGCAAGTCATAACATCTAACGAGGCAATCTAGCTATTAATGTCGTATAGTTGATGTCACAATTTACCCCAATTAAGCTCTAAAGCCACTCCGGCTTATGATATCGTTAAAATTAGGGCCACTACAGACTCTCGAGCGATCTTGAACCTGACACGGAAACGAGTGAGCGTCTTCTGAAAATATGTGACACGTTAAAAATTTCAAACTCTCGACTGTAACATAAGCGTGTCCGTTTCGTAAAAAATTTTAAAACCAGAGGAGAAATGTTTATTCTCGGCCATGTCAGGTCGCTTAGACTAAATGCTTCGTATTTTTATGTCATTTTTTTTCTTTTATTTTATTACATTGCAATGGCACACGAGCATGCATCCCTTACCACACCCTTCAAACCATAACAGCGCAGCAAAAACATTTCTGTTATAACGCAAACATAGGTGTGGCGAAACTGCTCTTGCACATCTAAACTGCGAGTCGGAAATCTAATCTATTGCATCAGACAGATCAAAGTATCTGCTATACATAGTCTTGAACATTACAGTAAGATCAATTTCCTTATTTATTAGTCAAAATACAAAACACAATGTGTCTATTAGGAATCAGTTAAACGATGCCAAATCATTGTGCGGTTATCGGAATTAAACTGGCAAGGTTTCAAATCAATACGACATTTAGCAGTTGGTCAAAATCTATTTCGCAGTTTTGTTTACATATCACAAGCCACAATATAAATTGTATACATAGGTATGGAATACAAAACATTAGGTCATGCTTTATAAAAGAATATGCTGACGTTATGTCAATTTTATACAATTTGACGTCAGTGAAATCTCTCTCTCAGAGAAAATTATTTCCGTATTTCAAACTTACACTATTTGAAAGATGTTACTAAAGGAATTGTTTTGCCGCAACCCCTTTTCTGTGCTTCCCTTAACCTTTCTTTACCCCTCTATTGAGCACAGGTCTTCACAACAAAAAAGCCTGGAACATACTCCACAACGCCACGCCGCTTCAATGCTTCTCGTAAAAGAAATTGGTTACAAAAATTTATTAATATTACTTATAATAACTTAATCCGGATTGAATTTAAGTACAGGCAGTCCTCGTACTTACGGCATGTTAGGTTCTCGAAATACGCGACGTAAATCGAAACGACGTAAGTCGAAGATTGCGTGTATTATATCCATGTATCATAAAATAGAGATTTAGTCATTAATATAATTATTAAATGTATTTAATTCATATCTCAAGACTACCCTCAAATAGAATATAGAATCACACCCAAACAATCTTTTTGTATATATATTTTAATCATTATACATATTAAAATAAACTGTTTACATAACCAATGTAATAATTAAAATGAAGTTACTATACTGCATTGTTATAATATACGTACCTACCTATCAATTTTGAGTATATTTTTAATTATGCTAACAAAAATTTCTTCGGAAGCGAAACGAAGCGCAAAAACTTGTATACATTTACTTACACGACTCTTACACTAAATAGACAGTAATTAAGTATCATTGAAATTAATTGGTTATCTCTATATAGACTATTGTATTTAGACTTCAGATAACACTTCAATGTCTGGAGTGCCTCCTTCAACTTGTGCAAACTAATCCCCAAGAGCCAATTTTGATTTGGGAACGTCGGCATATTAAATTTCAAACATTTATGTATATATGTATTTTTAATAAAAAATATAAACGTAGGTTAAATGTACTGGCAATTCAGAAAGAAAGTAAAATTTGAAATCAGTTTATAGTACAGATAAAATATGATACATAGACAATATACGATGAATAGATAATTATATACGATAGAGAAATAAAAAGAAAAATATCGCAACTTATCTACTTTCATTACGTCAAATAGTATTCTTGTTCAGTCTGCAACCTTAAGTGCAGTTGAATCTTAAAACTAAAATCTTTATACACAACTTATACAAGTCAATAACCTAGCGAGCCGCGACAAAGTGAGGCATGCTTAACAGCTAAATTACTATATATGAAACGGAGATAATTGGAACGGAGAGAATGTGGCAATTGATCTAATAGCCGGTGTTTATGTACTTGTTAAATGAATTAAATGCGGTGCGAGCACAGATCGCAACTGGGGTGTCACGGGAAGAAAGGAGGCCACTGCGGATGCGAGTAAAAAATATCATCATCATATTCACTGCTATAATCGAGCGAACCAACCGTGATGCCATTTTTGTTTGCAACGAGCCCGCGGCCATATTTTTTGCTGCTACACCCGTCCATTGACATGGCGTGTGTGCGCTAGATACCCTGACCTAGACACTGCACAAATGTTCAACAAATTCATTCCATTTTTATCAAAGAAATGCGGTACAAGCCGCGATACGATTGTACCGTCCGCTTCCCACCTATTTCGGTTTTTATGCCAGCGGCAACGTCTCATAGATATTGAAACGTGCGTATGTTTCGTGTTTCTAGACGAAAATGCTAAAAACATCGTGCAATGTCACGCAAGCGGATTGTGAACTAGCAATTAATGAAAGCAATGTTTGCCGCTCGCAGTTTTATGTGTTTCAAGTCCAGGAATACGCGTGACGGTATTGCCAAAGATTTGTCTTAGCGTCATCTAAATATAAAAATGGTGAATTCTGATAGTTTGCCAAAAATTTAAGCCCTACAACAACATTGTAAATTTCAACAACTTATTTATAAAATCCTTAAATACAAGTTGTGTATTTAAGTTGTGTAATGGATTACTTACACATTTGAACAAATCTAATAATGTAATATATTTTGTTTGATTAACTTCAAAATAATTCACATAAGTAAAAATAATTTTAAATTAAAAAATGAAGTGTCGACTCTTCGTTTACTTAATTATTTAATCAACGCGTAAATAAAAAAAATACATACAGTAGCTACAGTAATTTTAATATAGGAATATTCATTATTATGGTAACTTTAATTGGTTCCGTTGTATTGCCATTGTAAGTTGGCTTTTTGATAATAAATCAGCCACGAACAATAGCCTAGGAGGTCACGGATTTTATACGGTCACGAATATTACCGTAACTTCAGGAATTATTCGGCCTACACCTACACAAGGAAGTGTTTCATTAAATACGCAGATAACACATGGGAATAACAAGGATAATGTATAATAAAAGTAACAAGTCATTGTTAATAAATTCGTAAATTAAAAAAAGTATCCATTTTAAAAATTGGAATTAGAACATTCATTAAAGTACGAATAATATTAATATAATAAACATTTCATAACTTTATTTATTAATATATAAAGTAGGTAAAAATGTTCTAAAAGTAAAATTAGCATGAAAGAGAATATTCTATTTTTACTTAAGAATGAGTGATAATGCACACGAGTCACTAACATGACATTCAACGTTAGAAATTGACGTCACAGCTATGTAGTAACAATGAAACATAAATCAGGTGAATTAATTTAAATCTGTTGCTTGAACAGTACATAAATCTTAACAAATAATTAATCCCATGAATACATAATGGTGTACCGCCTTAAATATTAATGATACACTTCAAAAATCTGTGTTTTGTTACGATCAAAATCCCAAAATAAGACTTATGATTACTAAAAACAATTGTTGTAGTTATTAAGGAGTTAATGAGGATGCGATTTTATACTATTACTGCCACCGAGATAATTATAATTTAGCTGTAGAAATCTTTAAATCATTAATGTCTTATGGAACGAAGTCGCCGTTATATTATTAACGCATTATTACTATTTTATTACCAGAAACCACGTTTACTTTTCCTACCATTCTACTTAACCAAACCGTCCATTTCGTTAACAATAACATTCATTCAATCAATTACGACTTCACTTTTACTCGCAGCTACAATTTATATTGTTTCCATTTGCTGAAATCGAATATTGTTATATAGAGTATCTCATACCCACCCGAGCGAATCAATCGGAATCACTTGGTCGAGAACCTAATCAAATCTTTGCGTTTATCCATCTGAATAACCTCGGCAAAGGCCGTCGGCTGGGACGAATTATTCGCTGGTTTAATGTTGATTTTATTATGTTCAAAGAGAACTGTCATTATTGTTTTCTACTTGCGACCTTCGTGAAGTACATACCGCCCTGATGTCGACTGAGAGAGGGCTTTTAGAATTTAGTGCGCGTTTTGTGTCTGCACATTATGTATGTTGGTTTCAATTATGTATATAATAAATAAATGTATTGATAAATGTTTTTAAAAATTATAAAATATTTCTTAATACATTATAGAAAATAAACATTCAACATAGTTCCTTTATTCAGGCCATCGCAAAGTTATATACCAATCAATGCACGTCACGCGTGCTTTTCAATCATGTGGACTATTTTTATCTGTCGCCTAGAGCGAAATAGTATTAAACTAACGGCGACATTTGATCCGTAGCAGAAAGACCAAAATTTAGGTCGCCAGAATGTTCACCTTTTGCAAGGAAAAAATAGGCAAAAGACAACCGTATCATTGCCAACTTTGTGTTTTTGTCGTTTTATAACGTCTGCAGATAAGCAGCAGACAAGAAGTTCTCTTTTTTATTATTTTTAAATTTATTTGTTAGAAAGCAGAAGGTATTATTGTCCAATTTAGGCACGCAAACTCCAAAATGAAATGGAAATGACCCTTGAAAAATGTATACATACATATCTGCTTCTTGAATGGAGATTTCTCGATTACAATATTCAGACAATATATTCCACAGAGAACGCTACCCCTTATAAATTTATCAATGAGTTTCAAACTTACTCACGTAGCAAAAGCTGCACGCTATCTATAATATACTAAAGTAGATTCGGTCTACAAATTTAGTTTTACTATCCATTTATGGCGACCATACTTATAAGTAGGCATACTATAATTATTATCGTCTTTATAATCATATCATATAAACCCAGGAAGCCTCTCTTAATATTAAACATACTAGTGATAGTCGATAGATAGTTGATAGATATGAATTTAGAGCAAAAATATGCTCCCTCTAAATTCAATAATTGCACTTGTCATTCACAACTATAATAGTATTATGATCTATTATAATACTAATATTCACTTAAGTATGATTCAATATGTACAATTTGTTCGCCAAGATAGCAATAACTAAGAAAGAAATAAGACGAGAGAGAAAACTAATAGAGACAGAACATACTCATATAAAGATGATACTATAGAATGGAGTAAAAATAAAATTTGCTTGTTACTGTAAAGTATTCAGCAAGTGTGCGAAGGGACCGACCGCACTACTCGTAAATCTTTTATGCTATGATTCTTTTCAAAATTAGAGGTTTCCCTCAAACGAGAAACTTTCAGATTCCACTTCAAACGGCGACCAACCGCCGAGTTCCGGATCCATGAATATTTATGAAAGGTTTTCTTACGATGCGACAAGTGTATACCCACTTGAATAGGCTCACTTGTCTTTACAACCCTTATTTCTAAATTTACTTTTCCTTCGAAGAACTACTCACGAAGAATTATTTACTGTGGTTTAGACTTCGAAATGTCTTCTAGGACATTTCGGGGTACGACTTCGGAGACACTACCGCCACGCCTAATCCTGCCTCATAACAGCACTTGTTGCTGCTGTTCTGGTTTGAAGGGTGTGGTCAGGAAGACCAAAAAAAAGAAGAGAGAATCCAAGTCAGTCCTCAGCGATAGCAACGCATCTGTGGTCAACCTAAGAAAAAACTTCAATCTTATCCTAACTTGAATTGATTTTAGGTATTCATGAGCGGCAATGACTTACCATCAGGTGGCATGCACACTCGTTCGCCCCATCCATATTATTAAAAATACAATCTTTCAACAATTAATTTTACTCTCATGCGACTACACAATATACCCTGACATATTATTAGCAGGGCTTAAATGCGGGTGAACTGACAAGTTGTCCAGCAAGCAATTAAAACTCAATCTCCAGCCACATCAATTCTTCATCACCTCGCGTACATTTTATTCGTAACTAGTGATTAGACTCGTGTCTCATAAACCATCGCCAGCTCTTTATCACTAAGACGTCGCGATGTTGGCACCCTCTCAAACAGTTCCGCAGTTGTAGACTGTGTTAAATGTTTTATGGCCTTAAACTGCAGTCAGACTCAGTCTGTATCGAGGAACACAGAAATATTACTTGCAAAAATAAAATTAATAATTTTCCTAACTAGCAACCCTTGGCAGCTGACAGCTGAGTGACCTTACGAACAATATCTTGTATTCTTTATCGGAAATATAAAATATTATCTTTTTAACTTTTTGAAAATTATACATTACTTGTTCGTTTTGACAAATGAGTAAATTTAAAGGGTATATTTGGAAGAAAATTAGGGCGTTCCAAATTAATTAATAGCTCACCTAATTAATAGCTGGATTATTGTATTATTAGATTATTTGCGCGATATATGAATGAAATGAAACTGCTGAAATATTTATTCCTTTCTCTACATATCCAAAATGTTTTAAGACTTTTTTATTCAACATGGTTAAATAATGGAGATCACTTTTGATTTCATTTATTTTTCAGAACCAAGTTTAAAACGCTATAACTATTTTCCTTCTTTATCATTGAAGCAAAATGGTAATTTCATGATCCTCGGGAAATTTGACTATTAATTCATGATCATACTGTTACATTACAATCTAGCATTGTACTTGTTATCGTAAGTCTAGGCGCAGTCTCTGTCTCTGGGCAGCTGCCAACTAACTGGGTATTCTATCAACTGGCGTCTGACATCCGATGAATTAGTTCCAAACTTAGGGTTCGATTTATACTCTACTACGATTGTAAATGATCTTATCGTCCCTGACGTTTGCTTACGTTTTGCATTGATACAAATTCTACAGGTCTTGTCAATATTTGACCTACTTGACATCACTTACAAAAACTATTTATCCAAGTCGAAGATAACTTTTACAAACATTACAATCTTGTTCAAATCGTAAATTCTCTTAATCTTATCTGCGATGTTTTACGTTCCAGGCACTCGGTGGACTCGGTCGCGTCGTATTCTAGTCAGAATCACGTTGACCGTATTAGGACTCAAAATTTCTCAGCGGCTTCTTGTCAAGACGAAGGCGACTTCGGGTCAATCAAGACAAGCCTCTTCAGGCGCTCATCATCGTCAAATTTGGAGTATCCAGTCAAACGCCCTGAAAGTGTTACTTCTAACACTAGTTCTACAAGAAGCCGCCTTCGAGAATTTGTCGAAAGGAAATCGAGTCAAGACGAACACAAGTCTGCAGCAAACACCGTCGCTGATATTCAATATTTTGAAAATCCAACAGAAACGTTAGAATTTGACAATCCCCGCGGCTCTTTAGAGTCAAAGAAAAGTCAAGAAGAACGCCCCAAGAAGAGAAAATTGTCAAAGAGCAAGGAAAAAGACAAAGAAGCTAATGATAATAAAAACAAAAAGCACGAGAAATATCAAAGCAAACTTGCTGAATACTATAAGATTCCAGTACAATTGCCTCAAGACGAATTTTATCAACACTTAACCCGATCGAGAGCAGCAGAAGAGCTTCTGCAAAAGAGGTTTTCTAATTCTGACACAGAGTTTAGTGGAAGTTACGGTAGATTGTGCAAGCACAAAGAAGTTGAAGGATCTAATTTAAGGCGTAGCCGTAGCTTAGCTGTGATCAGAGAAGAAACATTTACTGATCTTCAGATTCAAAATCACGCTAAGAGCAAAAGATCTCAACTAATTCCACGAGCCCGATTATTTGACAAGCCGTGCTTTAAAGACAGGTAAGTTTTAATGTATTTATAAAGTAAATATTGAATGAGTATACTACCTATTCAATCGAATGATAATATTTAAAGTGTAAGGCTCACACATTATATATCATCACCATAATACACAATCTTTATGCGATTCAACTTACGGCCTATCCTTAGAAGTCCTTTCGCTAGTGGGTTTAATTATATTTTATACATTTACTGCACCGTGGATATACGATAATTAAAACAAAGAATATGTTAATTGCTTTATAAATGAGTTTAAGTTTCCATTTTACCCCCTTCACCTCAAACGTCTAAAGTTCAAAAAATCATTTCCATGTTAATTGCACAACATTATATCTTGGCCTTAACTTCACTAGTTTCGGTTCTGCGATCGTTCAGTAACTGAGCCATATCATTCGTATTTTTATTTATTGACTAAAAGTACATTTTTAAATATTAAAACTATTTTTAAAACATTCATCTCACTATTTCAGGTTACCTGGACGTGCGAAATATCAAACAAAGGAAGAAGTTTTAGAAGGTATTTATATTGATAGTACCGCTTCCTGTTTTGGTGACATCAACGGTCAAAGAGGGGACGATACCACCAGCCATCTAAGTAGTACTGATAAGAAATCTGAAAAAGAAGAAACCGCGTCCCGAATAGAGAGTCGACAGTCTTCGAGATCAATAAGTGGTAGTTGGCCTAATTTAAATGAAGAAACTAAACCTACAAATCTCTCCGAAGACAGCATAGGGCATTCACGTAATCCAAGCGAAATTGATAGCTTAGACTCGAACTACGTAAGAAAGCATTACAATTTTGAAGCTCATCTTAAGAATTATAAAGATAGTTCGCCGGAAACTGAAAGATCTATTCCATCTCCAACCAAAGATTTATATATAACGACAGACGATCACGAAAGTGAAATCGGTGACAGAGTTAGATCAAGAATCGATTCCCCAAAATCTTTATGTAACGGAAATTCAACAATATTGAACCCTGAAATTAATAACACAAATCAAAAACCAGAATCGATAAAAGAAACTGATTCCTGTGACGCAATTTCTATTAGAAGCAGGCAAAGTGAGCAGTCAAAATCAAGTTCTAACTCTGAATCCATTAATAAGGCACAAGAGTTTAAAAACGAAATTGATACACGATCCGTGTTATCGGAAAACGACGAAACTATATCAAGTCCACCAGATAGTATAACATCATACATATCAATTTCAATAGCTTCTTCTACTGAAAAATCACATAAGCTAGAGCATTTGGCTAACTCTCTGGCTGAAAAAATTGATGAATACTGTGATTCACAATCGAAAGGCAGTATTAATGAACAACAAACAAAATCTGAAAAGGAAGTTTTAGAGCCAGACCCAATATACACAACAGTTCAGAAAAAAAAGACCTTCGCTGACATAAGACGAGATTCATTTTTGAATAATAAAAATAATATATTTAAAGAAATCACAAAGAAACACAACAACGAAACGTATATAAGCAATACATATATTGAATGTGACAATTACAGTAATACAAAAAACTGTAGTTCTTCTAAAAACATTACTACAGAACCATTTGTTACAACTTTAATAGAAAATCAATACTATTCCTTGCCAGATATAAACATTAGTAAATGTCTGAGAAAATCTGAAAGGATAGATGCCCAACTAAGAGAAGAAGATCCTGATGACATACCATGCGAAAATACTTACGAAGTAGCCGAAAATAACTTTGAAGAAATATACTCGAATAGAGGAAATGAAAATTACGGCCAATTGAATAAAATACAAATAAATTGTACTCAATCGGCTAACGACATTAATATCATCGAATGTTGTGCGCCACCACTTCTACAAAACTTTACAAAGCTTGAGGACGATTTAAAGTCTATTATAACCATTGAAAGTTCAAATGCAGATGACAAGGACATCGCATTCTACACATCAGATACACAACAAAACGAACGTGAAATAAATGAAATAGAAGGAACGATTCGAAACAACAAATTAATAACAAAGTCGGAAAGTTTTAAGATAAATTGTACTTCCATATACCGACCTGAAGTTAAAACAGTATTGAAATCTCGTTCAAACGATAATATCAACAGGATCGTACAAGATAAAAAGACACGCACTGGGATCAGAAAACACTATTCACTCCGTCAACGTGACCCGACTGACGACATTGCCCCGCGAATTCCTAGCCCGAATTCAATAGAAAAAGATCTCATTAAATATAACGAGACCCCAACTAAATCTTTTCAGAAAGACACAGAGGAAGCAAACAAAATCAACTCCCTTTTGTCTAGAGTACAGTCGTTCAAAACTAACGCAGAATCTAACATTGCTATTGTACCTTTGAGTGGTCATCAAACAATTGTTATAAATCCACCACTTGACCAAAATTCTACGGAGACTAAAAAAACGATAGACGACAAAACCTACAAAAAACCAAAAATAAATATTCAAACAACACCTGAAACTATTAGAAGCACACCTAAAGTAGTGTCAGAAAAACCTGATCAAAGTAAAGAATCTAGTAAATCTATTGAATTCGCAAATTATTGTACACCAAAAGATCCGTTTATCACCATTAAATTAAATAAAGTAGTACGAAAAACTATACCACAACTTAAAAACGATTCTTGTTGTAAAGACACCTATTTATATCCGAAGGTCGATAAACCACCATCAAAATTAATAATTAATGATAACAAATCATTAAAAGACGTTCAAAGTCAAGTATACAACAATTTAAATCGAAATATGACTCGACCACAAGTTTTGCAGGTCATCGATTCAAAAAATAAAAAACATAGTACCCACACAGAAGACGATATTACTCAAAAACCTGATACAAGCGTTTTAAAAACTGATCGAAATTTTGATAGAGAAGAAAATAATCGAGAAATAAAAATTGAAACGAATAATGTTAAAGAAAAATTGAATATTGCAATAAAAACAGACATAGAATATCAAGAAAAGATAAATTCCGTCAAGAATTATTGGTCAAAACTTATTGACAAATCTCCAGAAAGTCAAAACAACCAAGAAGAAAAGGAGAAAAACGATGAATCTTGTGATGCAAAGATCAATACGAAAGATAATCTATGCAACGAAATAGAAAATACTCCCACGCCCGAACTTTCAGTGGGAAGTATTATCAAATCTCTAGAAAGTGTAAAAATTGTAGATAGTATTCGAAAAATAAGTCAGACAAAACTGCAACTGTGGAAAGATGAAACAGAAAAAGTGAAAAGCGATTCAGAGATTGAAGAAACGCCAGTTGAAAAGATTTTTAAAGAATCCGATACTACTATTTATGATATGCCGAAACCTGAAAAATTCTCTAGGAAATCTGAAATTGATTTAAGCCGAGACACCCCTGAAATTGAAATAGTTGAGCTAAGTAGCGAAGACCAAAATCAAAAAACGCAAGCAACGCTTATAAAAGCGAAAGGATACGATAAAGGTTGCGAAGAATTCGATCATGTGCGCTATAAAGTCATGAAATCTGAACTATTTAAAAACAGCATGATAGCCAATTACCGTAAAGAAGCCCAATTTGATGGATTGTTGCAGTATCTTCAAGATTATAGTTTTCAAGAACTACTGGTAAATAACAATATAGTGATAATTGAACCTGTTAGAACTAAAGTTGAACCAGCTCCAAGGAAAAACACTAACACTGACACGTGTAAAATCCCGCCAACATTATTGAAGAAAAATGATCACCACTTGCAAGATAAATCCAAGAATGCAATTCGTAGACACTTTTTTTATCATCCAATCCGAGTAAACAAAGAAATTATAGAAGAAGAACTGCCCAATCCTGACACGGTTAAGAAAGTTCGAAATTTGTTTGAAGACACGTTAAAGATGAAAAGCCCCATGACCCAAGATCCTCCATTGGTAGAAGAGAACGTAGGTCTAACTAGACGAGCTACTTCATATAGAAACCTAAGCGAAGAAACAAAGGGTACTAAAGTTGGTGGAAGGAAAAAAGTAATACGACAACTAACTATTGACACCAACTTTGGTAACAAAAAATGGGACAATGCTAGTCTTTCTAGCGGCGTTTCTAGCGGAGACCTCAGTTCTACAAATGAATATGAAACCGATGGATTAAGTCCGTATTCACAAAAAAATTTAAAAGATAATGTATACAGTTCCAGCGACGAGTATCTTTGCGATTCAGCGAATCAGGATTTCTGTTGTGAAAGTCAATACGTGAGTCCAGATATTCTTAAGAAAATTAGGGAATGCGGAACATCAGTAACATATTATGGTGGAAAAGTGTTGAACTCAAAAACTGGATCAACAGTAAGTCCAATGACTAAGGCGATAATGGATGAAATAAAAAGTTTACAAAAAAATTGCAGTAGAGATTGCTATTCGTGTCAAACTAAATGCCGAGGTGACAAATGTTCCTGTTTATCAGCAGATAAACATAAGAAGATGACGTTAGAAAAGCATAATGCTAATGCCTCATCAGAATCGGCTAGTTTAAAAGGCCAAGATAAAAGGACAGAAAGTTATCCAAGTTTTAAATTTAAACTAGTTAAGTCAAATAGCTGCAGCAGCCGACTTGAGCTAACTGGGACAGATGACTCTAAAAATCCTAGACTCAAATTTAGAAAACAGATCTCCATGACTGAAGACCCACCTTTGTTAAAAGAAGACGAAAATTCAGTTAAAAACAAAATTTGCAGATTAGAGAGTTACAGCAAAGGCGTAGCTAAAACTCCATTTGAAACTAAACATAATGAGGAGAAGAATGCAACGTTAAATACAACGGAACAAAGTAAAGTAAGCATTAGAAAACCGAAAACCGAACAAGCTCAAACGCTTACGCCTAAAACACCTAAAGAAGACATCGAAGAAAAAATACAAGAGCGTTCTGATAGTCGCAGAAATTCTACATCAGTAGATAAACAGACGAACGATTCACATAGTTTTGAAAAGAAATATTACTATGTTAACGATAATTTGGATCAAAACAAAGTTACTACTGGTAAATTCGGAGAGATGGTATTCGAAGAATTCGAAGTTTTAGAGTCATGTTACGACAGTTTAAATAGTAATAAGTCCAAATAATTCGTGTAGTTATTTACTAAGCTTTTGCTTACATACATTGTGATCTGTATTCAAAAACGCTATTAAATTATTGCTTGTAAATGTAGATTCATATAAATATGTAGCATAACGAAGTATGTTATTTAGAATTTAAGCATACGTTAATACTATTAGTGATTAAAACGTCGAATCAAACGAACTGCACTGTAGTCCTGGTGATGGTATCTTAACTTTGTAATAAATGATACTAAAATTTTAGTACATCTTCATATTTCTTGATCCACGTTCCTTACCGTCTGTTTTGTCAGAGTCGATTTTCGTAGGTGTCGCTTTCGATCCATGGGCGCAAGCACTCGTGAAGAAAGGACGCCGCGTGGGCCGCCACCGACGACACCATGACTCCTATAAATAAAAATAATAAATAAAATAACGCTTCACACTCACACACACACTTCACACACACACACACACACGCGCGCGCGCTAGGATCGTGTTGTCCATAACACCACTTGTGTCGTGGCTGTCATGGACAACAAGAACAACAGCGACGCCCCGACCGAGAACAGAGACTTAAATTCATTATTCAAGAGTCTCTCTCGCCGGGAATCGAACCCAGGACCCATCGAACGGCAAACCCATTACCGTTGCCCCAATACGGGTCATCATCAGGTTTAATATTCAACGATTTTACAGGGAACAAAGTTTAAACATTATAAAAAGGTCACGGAGTAATTAAATGTAAATGGGTAACACAAAAACGAGTAAAGTTTTTTTCTCGCTTGGGAACTTCGAGATTAATTAGTATTTATTTTATTTTTATTTATACTCTTTATTGTACACCAATATAACAAGTACACAAATACAAGATAAGAGAGCATGACACATACAATA
>DWGW01000421.1:0-15343 GCA_018247775.1 Udranomia orcinus
ATTAAGAGTCATAGCGACGTTACAAAATTAAATAAAAACCATTCGCATTTATACAGTACCCAGATTATATTTTCGGGCTGTAAAAAGAACTGTTTATTTTACAAAAAAATATGCTTAACATGGAGTTTTATAATAATCTGCATCATAATACTACACACATTATGTCTCGTCGGGCCTGAATGAGCCTTACAGTTATTTATTCAGTTCAGTACGCGTTCCTTTTCAGCTTAAACATAAGTAACGTTATAGACCTCTGGGCGGTATTTCATTCATGTTTTCTCTTCCCAAAAAGCATTCCATACTACGTTGGTTTTTACATGTTATTTTTATGTTCGCGATTTGACATCTACTTTATTATATCTACGTAGGCAACCAGATTTCGGGATTTCGGGATCGACTTTTATATGCCGCAAAAGATTTTAGACTCAGAATTTCAGTGATGACAACATTTGAATTAATGAAATTGCTGGGCGAATTTTTCGAAAAACACATATTAGGAGGTAGGCTTCCTTCCGCTCTCCCATTTGCGTATCGTAAACATGCGTTTAATCTCTAAATTACGTGTTCATTTTACATTCGGTATGCATATACGAATTATTTTCGGGTGGCTCGCTCGCAATCTGAGCGGGCACGATCGTAGCTGTAGGTAATAAATATTATACACTTTTGTGAAATCCGGATGCGGCCCTCTAAACTGGGCTGTAACGGGTTTTGGGTGCGTATATGTTGAAAAAAATGCCTGCACGACATCAGAGGGATATGCCGTCTAAAAATTTTACTGCGTAGTGATAGTTCAACTCGCATTGTCAACTTTAATTCGTGTTTGAGTACATTCTGTGTAAATTGTGAACAACGGTATGCATGTAACTGATATGAAAATGTGAAGACCACCATTATCAGTAAGGTTTAACTTAAATCATAAAGTGGATTTCTAACTTGTTGGAGGTTCAGGGATTGACAATGCAAGCTGTCTTGCTTCTTGCTATGCTATCAGGCTATAACAGAAGCATCCTCAACATGTTCAACCGCGGAACAGGATCGGTATACAGCCCTTGCCTGCGCACACCCATAACGAGTTAGTCTGCCCACCGTTACTTTCCAACCCAAAATTCCTAACCGCGAATTTAATATTTAACTTCACCCTTGTCTAGAGTATTTACCGGCCGTTGTATCCCAAAATACTTTCGCTATCTGTAGAGTGTCCGGTTAGGTTTTTTTTTTAATCGCCCGGACACCACTTGACGTTGCCGTGATGGATGACGGCTCCGCTGGGGTCACGTTTTGTCATTTTATTAATACTTAAATTGGCCGCCAGTGACGCGGGCGAAACGCGGACCGAATTTTTGGCGCGCTGCAAGCAATGAATGTGTTATGTGGTTACTTAAGAAACGGGAGATGGAAGACTTCCTTTGTAAGACACTGGGTTACAATATAAGTACCTGTAGACTTTTTTACTGTACATTTACCGGTCTGTAAGTAAGAAGTATATGTACACTACTAAGTACACTTCGATAATCATTGTTTAGAATTTGATTTCCAATCATATCACACTATAGTATAGCGTATACCAAAACATGAGTGAATAAAAATATTTAATATCCCTACTACAATTCCCCTTGAGCTCCCCTCTGACCATCTGTGTCAGTTTTAACAAGCATCCGAATTCATTCAGCACCATTCGAAAGGGTTGGTAGGGGTTAGAGTACACAAACAGAAGATGAAGTCGTGTATTGTGTCGTGTGCGTACGCGATAACCCAAGTAATGATTGATATACTCGCGTCTCTGTTCAAACTAATGACAGGGCGAGAGTGTTGACTTTCAAGTTATTAATTAATATTGCTATTATTCCGGCAGCATGATTACACACTTCGCGACAGCGTAAAACTGGGGACGTAATGCGGAGGCGGTCGCAGCGAGCACAGATTTTTACAAAAATGTAGCTATGTGTGTGTGTGTGTGTGTGTGTGTGAAAACGCAATTTTCGTGGATTAACCGTCTAGCCGTCCATTTGCCGTGGATTTTTCAAAAATAGATTTCCAAATATATGTAGGTATATGATGTTGTTTTTCATTTATGCAATGCATTCGCAATTTCCATGACATTTTGAAAATATAGATAGCTAGGTATGGACGTGAAAATGAAAACCGTTTGAAAAGTCGCGAGCGCAACATTCTTTACGTATCAGTTCTCGAACCGCGTCGATTGATATCAAGAGCCGGAAACAGTTTCAAATTTAATACGAAACGAGTTTATGTCTCATGCATAACATGAAGCGATCACGAGCTAAGAACACAAGGTGAAACTGTGTTACGGCGGCTTGCGAACACCTGATCTGACTGTCAATGCAGCGCAACTGCACGCGGGGGAATAATTTCTGTGCTTCGCGCCGATTCTGATTTTAATTTCTTCGCTCAAACTGATTCTGACATTACCGTTACCTTTTACATGTGAGCCTCGTCGTCATCGATCAAATACTACGTTGCTGTTCCAGAATAGAATCCAAAAATAATAACTACTGACAGTTTTATCAACAACGTTTTGATTTCAAAGTTTTTTGATAAACAAAGCATAGTCGTAGTAAAGGGCAGTAGGGAATCGGAGAGATAAGAATTTAGGCGGCAATTGGACAATGAGTGCAGTGCTGGGCTTACGATCGAGAGATCCACTCCCATATTGCACTTAACGTGAACCCACTCCTAACACAAGCCTTTGAGTTAACAACATTATTAGTATTAACATGCTAGTAGTTTAAAAAATAATCACCTATTAGGATTTCCTTATAATGCATTGAAGTAAACACAAACACAGAAATGACAAGCTTTCTTAGTTCGTACGTGTGAAAAATTAAATATGGTTACCTATATATTTGGTATGATTCATCATAAAATGTAAACACCTACCAAGTCGTGGGCTGTGATTTAATATTTTTTCATAAAAAGCTATTACGTAAACAATTGTTTAAATGTGAAAATGCGTAACGCAATTTAATATTGTTAACAAAACAAAGCCGAATTTAGTATTTTAATAGATATACAAAGGTAGATATTAAATTGTATTTATTTCTTGAAGTTAAAACTTAGGAGATTAATTAATAAGGTTATAGTGATGTTTATTCTCATTCACATAACAAATTTTTAACAAATTAGGTTTAGGACAGTTTGATTCTTCAATTAATAGAATTCTATATTTAAACTATAGCTTAAACATTAAGAAGAATATTATGAACCTTACAGTACTTTAAATGCTATTACATTAATATAAATATTAACATAGCATTTAATTACGAAAAACATGTTGATATAAATATATTGATCATACTCTAAACCAATTAATTAACACCCGTTAAAAGTATTAATAATTTTCACATGTGACCGAGTTCGAATAATGTTATTAAAATAGTTAGATGCGTATAAAAGGTCTTCGTACATTGTATAAAAGTAATTGTTGACACGAAGTATGTTGAGAATTCATAAAATATACGGGAGAGGCCAAGTTATGGAGGTCCCAACATGATTAAATGCAATTTCTTTACGAAGTATTCCCGTTTTATGCCGAACTTTTGACTTTAAGCCCTTACTGGATGTTGGAATGATTGTAATATGTTTTAAGAAATATATTCAGAATATTAATCTTGATCAAACTAATGAACACACTGAGAATACACGTATCAGCTATAGAGTCTGGCTCTTTAGAAAAAGAAGTTTAGAGATCATAATTCTTATTTGAATTAAATACTTTTCAACCAATGACAAAAAAGTGTGTAAACTTTTTACGAAATAACTTACTTTTACTTAGATTTTACTGCTGAACAATACAACAAAGCAACTCCTAATGATATTCTTCTACAAATGCGAACAATGTTACGACTTTATTCGATTGCATTATTTTATTCAAAGTTGGATCTGTGGAGGCACCGATAAATCGTATCCGATACTAGTCTGCTTTATGTGACGTTCCATGAAGAGATTTCGTTCGAACGAATGATATCGAGTAAGAAGTTTATCCACGACATTTTCAATTAAAAGGCCCTAATCGAGGTCGTAACGGTCGCAGAATTCGGTAGCATTTGTAATCACCTCGGCGCGGGTTTATACTCTTTAATGGACTTTGGTGAAGTAGTTCCAACTCTCCTTACTGGTAAGATATTTGAGGAAAAACTAGCGCCCCCGAGTGGTGAAGTTGGGAACTATGGCAGACGTAAAGAGCGTGGCGTGGCTAGCGCGGCGGACCCAGTTGGCGCGATTTAACGTGTTTCATTAAACGTTTTGTCGGTGTAATCGCAAGTAATTTAAGTGAAGAGAGCCGAGCTTCCGACTTTTATTTTGTGTTTTCTTTTTTAATTACTTCGTTTTAACTTTGTTGTCGGGCTTTAAAAGCTGACTGACAGCCAAATAACAAAGTTCTTTGTAACTATTTAGGGTGGGTTTAATGAAATTGTAGGCTTTTTATGCGATAGCGCCTTACGAAATAGGCGATTTTGTTGTCTGGTTACACGAAATCGCACTCGAACTGCTTTTACTGTAGTTTTTATAACTCTCAACACGTTCAGCGGTACCATATTTACCTAGTACGGTCAGCAACAGCGTAGTTAGTAGTTTCTGTGATAAAAATATCGCTATTGAATTGTATGGATAGTTTTTTTAATTCAGTATACTTAATAGATACATACAATTCTAGTTATATCTTGAAATTTGTTTGTTATTATGTCTAAAATCTGTCGTTTAGTATAATGTTTACTCGTTACTCTAATTGCTTTGGAAACCACAATTAATAAGAAGCGGAAAGTACTTATTTAAGAAGAATGGAAAGAGCTCTAGTATCCATTATACAAATTAATCAACATCTGAAAAAACTAAAAGTATTGTTCTGTACTAAAGATTGGCATCAAATATCACCAGGCTTTAGAGAATACTTAAACTGACAAACCCGATCGGATCGAATTTTTCCATCTACCTTTTAATCATAATTACATTCATTTAACCGTTTCATACAGAATGGCGGGTAAACTATTGAATATATTTTACATGATACTGGGTCATAAAAATTACGTTATAATAAAATATAGAGCAGATATTATTAAATTATATTATAAACCGAAGTCCACGCGGACATAAATAAATCCGCAAGAGCACATAATAAAGTCAAGATTGTGTAAAACATAACTTCATTATGTTTTATCGCTACCTATAAATAAAAACTTGAGCTAGATAAATATCTAAAGCTCGCACGACAACACCTCGGCGCCGGTGCGTCGTTAATTAAAGGTAAAGCACAATATAACAGGCATGAGTAATGCCGGAGTCGTCGGCTGCAGCCTCAGTGCGGCCGCGGGACTTATGCGCCGCTGGTCGGTAGTTATGAGCCCCGGCCCACCCATAACTCAACCCCTGCATCTGTTCACTCATTGTTACACACCTTTATTCAAGACTGACGTCACAGCTATGATCGTGGTCTATCCGATACAGCACGACGACGTAATTCACATTTTTCCAAGTTAAAACGTCTTTTTCAATTCGTTTTTTTCAAAACGTCGTTTTGCAAACTTAAATGTCTTTACTGACTATCACTACCAATTTAATTATAGCTTTTAAATTTCTTTGTTGTACGTTTAAATAGTTTTAGTGCATTTTTAGGAAATAACTATTAAACATAAATTTCATTGTAAAATTTCATTGCGTCTTGAAGTGGTAACATACTCTTTTTATCTACGTGGTCGTCTGGAGGAGGAACGGGTCTCAGATTAACTTCGGGTAGGACGGTTAAATACTATACCAAAATTAGTCACAGTAATCTGACAATAATTTCAGGTCTTTGAAATATAAACATAACGATAATTGTGCATTTTGGCAATCGCATATTATAGTAGTTACGATACACGTGGCTAGATTTAGAATTACTATTCATAACTAATTCAATTACACTAAATGGATATTAAATCTTTAGAGAAGAGAGATTTTAAAAAGCATTAATTTATAACGATGTTAAGAAATTAAAAAATCCAGGCATGTTCTTAATTACTTAATTGTCAGCGAGCGCTCCTATGTCTGGTCTGAACATCTGCCCCGTTATTGCAAAATTGTTCTTCATTGCTAAATGACGCCATAACTTACGTAGTCTACGTAATTTCCCAGATCGGCAAGAAAACTTGTCATTGACGTAAATCGATGCTTCCATGCTACGTATTTTCTAGTTTACAGCTTATTTTAGCTTAGTGGGATACACACTAGGATATATTTATGTAATATTTCTTCTGTGTAACATTAAGATGAGTAAATCAACTTCAATTAATCGGTATTTTTTTTGTTTTTGTGAGTAATCGATGGAGAGTGTTAGTGATACTTGGGATGTAAAAGCAAGAAAATTGCACCATTTTAATTAATCATTAAGATTAAGAGACGGAGTCGACAATTTATATATGAACTTAATAAATGCAGATACAGATAGACTTAATACATGCGGGACAAATTTGGAAAACCAAATGGCTCTAACATATTGGTAGAAGATTAAACGCGAAATGCATATTATTTTACGGCGGGCGATTCAGCGCAGTCGCTCCGTATAAATATGTAAGCGGAGGAAACGCTGACGTCTGCGTTCCGCCGCGTCGGTGCGGAAACCGCGTCAATTAACTTGGTCGATGACATATTAGCCTTTGTTCCCCACTCGCCCCCTGCATTACCCCCACGTGTTTACTTGCAAGAAATTCACCACGCGCAGATTTATTTGTCTACAGGACTTGGAAACTACTTCGCGTCGAAAAACTAACTCCACGGACAATCTTTGTCCGTTTTTCTGACCCGCTAATCGACAAACCCATTGCGCCGCGAAATGTGACCGGTGGAACTGAAAAGAATTTTAATATAAAAATTCAATATCTGGTGAAGTCATCTGCCAGATGCTGGACAATTAAGTTCCCCTGAATCAATTCTAAATTAAATAGATCCACTGTGAAAATACAAAGTTTAGTGGCTGTCAATGTCAAACAAAGAAGATGAAAAAAGTTTTTTCTTCCAATTCCATTTTCTTTCACGATTCCTCTTTCACAGTCTCTAAAAGTTTTCAAAATAAGAGGTTTTCGCGAGAGTCTCAATTATCGATAAAGACGATATTAAAAATTCGTTTGTTTTGTTCTTAGCTCGCGCCTGGAAAACGTCCCCTTTTTTCCATTGTTTGCATAAGAAGGGAAGCAGAAGCAGCGAGAAACGATAATCAGAAATTTGAATTTTGGGCGCCGCAAGTACTGATGAAATCATCCGATTTCGTGCGTCGTTTATCATCGTAATTAATTAGACGAACAAAAAGTTATTATCCTTGCTCTCGAGAAAATTGTTTACGTCACCCAACAGGTCGCGCAATTTCGAAGTTACTTCGTCTTTTATTTCAATTCCATCGTTATTTGCCTTCGGAGATACCGTCGCTCGAGCATCCTCAGACGCCGGACGATATCGCATTAAGAATCAAGAGCTCGTCGTTATTATCGGAGGATCTATAGACCGTCGAAATTTACATACATAGTTGCCGTTTGGTAGTACTGTGATGAAGGAACATGCTCTAAATTTATTCGTGAGCATTATAGTGTAACATGTATGAGGCAGTACTCCCTTAATGTATTCATGTAATTCGCATAGCCGGCATCCCCTTTGACCGGCCACGCAACACCGCACTGGCTGCCCGGATAGAGTAATATAACCTGATGTTTTAAAACCATCCATCACGTTTAATGTCCATATAAAAGAAGGAGCTAGCGTGCTGCCTCTTTCCACGGATTTTTCTGATAACATTATAATTCAATACGAATTTTATTTACATTACCAATTTTGTATCGGAACGAAAAACATAAATCTGCACAAAGTTTAGACACGATAATTAAAACCTTTACAAAGTTTAACTCCGCAGTCCTACGGGCGATTTGTCAATACTTTGCGATTTATTTAAATAAAAACGAGAGGAATTCTCGCGAGTCGAATTTGTTACTTGCGTTACTTTATTTATAGCTTTGTCGGAAATATTGAATAAATTAAAATAAACCGAGATTTACAGCCTTAAAAGTAATTTATTGCTAAAGAAAGTCGGTTAGCTGACACTTTTTGTATTGGTTTCCATTCTAACTTAATCCGGTGCCACAAATAGAATCGTGTATCCTTGTGTCCTTTTAAATATCTTTAGAATGTTTTAGAATTGGACTTTTCTATTGTTTATTGTAAGCATTCATGCAACCTTTTTTAATTGATCTGTTTTAACAAATGGTTAATGTTATTTATAAGCAAACTCAAATAGGCCAAGAGTTTTCATACTCCTTACATTTTAATTTGGAATATTTTACGTGGCCGTAGGTATACTGGGCATAGGTAAATTATACCGCCGCAAAAATTCCAGTACCCGAAATTCAGAAGTTGTAGTGTGGTCGAATAAAACTCCAACCAAGTATCTACTTGAATATAAAAACGTAGTATGGCAAGCCAGCGTCAGAAGCCAATTTACATTAAATGCGGTGGGCCCCAGTGATATCTTATACTTGCTAGAATCCACAAAGCCGGGCAGTCAGCAACTGAGCTGATTACGCTATCTTTCAAATGTACACGTTTCTTTTTGCGCTAATATAAATGTAATTTAGATATTAAATGCAATTTCGCAGAGAGCGCACCTTCATTTCTCTCGTAGTTTAAGCGTTTTAAGTTAGCTAAAAGTATTATGGATGGCACGATCGTCTACGTCTTACTGTTTAAGTTAATTAAAGCTCTCACCTTTAATTATATAGAAAATATATTTCAATTTAACTTTGCATATTTAAATACATTTCACTTTTAAATACTGTTTTACTACTGTTTCGAATATGCTTGCAAAGGATAGAATACTTTTTAAGACATGACAAATATACGAACGCACAGACATACGAGTATTTACTTTAAAATTCAAACCTCATGCAAAAATGTCGTAACATAAATCTTATAGAATAACAGGAGGATGAAATATGGAAACAAACTAAGTATGTCTTTACTCAATTCAATCAGAGGGGTAACAAGAACACGAACGGTCTTAAGATCACAACCCGCATACTAAATTATAAGCCCTTAGTTATTTATGCATCATGAGCCAACATCTTAATAGCTAGCACGAGTTATGTCCAGCCTAAAATAATATTTTGTGTAAATGTTTGAAAATAAACAAGCCGCGTTGGACCGGTACATTTTACATTCACAATATGTCGTAAGTTTGCTGTTCTAGGACGGTTTTGCGGGCATTTAATGTTTGAAAAGCCTAATAAAGCAACGAATAATTTTCAATTTATATCCGACCGCAATGGAATTATACACAGTACACTTACCTTTGGGTGTGCTCTTCTGGGAAACGCCACTTTGGGGTCAATCTGAAACGTAGAACAAACGGTTAGATTCAAGTTAAACTGTAATTACGTTTAAACTTTGGCAACTTAGGGTCCGATTTTGTAAGCGCATTTCTGTTTATCTCAATTCTGCTCGGAATTAGCAGAATGATTTGCATCTGTATTATTTTACAGTGGTATTAATTACGGTGATTTAATGTATGCCAATGTTATGTGATGTGTGTTGTTTAATGATACAAATTGCGAAACCAATAATAATAAAGAAGGGAATAGTTAAGATAATATTTAGTTAATAAACTACGATTATTTGTTCAGTTCACTCATAGCAGTTGTTCTGCTCATAGCTGCCACTATGTAGCTATTCGTACTTTAAAATAGACAGAAATTCAAAGGCCACTTGACCTAACGAAATGAACGGCTTGTACAACAAAAGAATCATTGGAAAGTTTCCGCCCAACTAATCACAGACCGCACATATAACTGGGAGCGAGCGCGATAAATTCGCATCGTCCTATGCGGTTGCACTGCAACGTCTATTCCTAAAATCCCGTCCGAAAAAAAGCCGACTGAAAATCCTGCGCCGTGGTCCTGTCACTCGATTTCTCCTCTCGTCTTTTTCATGTAACCGAGCGCCACTATTTCATACGTGCCACTGTTTAAGCCCTCAGATTTTCTCCCGGCAACGAGCGGCCGAACGCTTTAGTTCTTTTTGCTCGTATCTCGACGCGCGGGTGACCGTTATAAACGCAAAATATAAACCCAAAGAAGCTACCTTTGACATTTTTAGCGGTAAAACGTTTCATTTCTATTCGCGTTGGCCGTTTTGTTAAGCGGCTTCTAAATTCTACTGTGATTTTTTTTTGTCAGCCATCAAAGTTGGTGGGTGCGATGTTTCAATCATTTGTTTGGTTTTTGCTAGGATTATGTTAGTCTTTCAGTGGATGCATTTGCTACTTGTGGCTTTTTATTTATGATCGTGCATGTAACTTTTATCATTTTGTTTCACAAGGAAATTACCCTCAATTATGCTTTGAGTTCAAAACCCAACTCACTCGTACATCCGTATAACAGCGTATGTTTAATCTAATAATTTATAAAGTCTAAATTGTAGCGAAAAATATTTTCCTCTCTACGTTTTGATCGTTTTAAGTTGAATTATCGTACCACTGTTTCGTGTTATTTAGACATAAATTCGCTAACACTATAACAATTATGATCAAAATACAAGTCAAACACGAATTAGCGGTATCTTAATAATAATCTGTTAGGCGTTATTTAAAGTAATCCACGATGAACGAGAAACGTAGGCGTCTACGTCTGCGTAATTACGAAGCAAGCGTGAGAGAATAATTTAAAAGATTTCGCCCAAGAGGACTGCATTATTACAATATCAGGGAAACGGCTTTACAGCGTCATTCATACATTCTTAATTATTTAATTATCTTTTGAGTGCGCCGTGGAATAACGCAGCTGCAGAAAATCCGGTATAATTTGATCAAATTGGATTTTCACCCGAGAGAATATTCATTTTTACGTTTAAGTAATGATATTATAATTAGGTGCGAAGGTTAGCGTTTGTGGATGTTTGTACGCGTAAAATAATATCTTTATGCGTCCACACAACGGAGCATTAAAATGTTACTGCCAACGTTTCCATTGGCTTGCGTAAGCAATTTTATAAACGTTGTAAAATGCCAACGAACTGTTTAAAGCTAATAAAATCATTAGTCGATTTTATTTATCATTATTGTTATTTTTAAGTATCTGTTAGTATTGATAAGATTGTTCCAGTACCGATATGATTTTGAAAAAAAAAATCTTATGCTATCTCTCTCTCTCTAATTAATTATCATAAACATTTAATAATAAGACATAGGTAAGTACTAGATCAAAGTAAAAGTAGTTTAGTTTTTTCTTCACCTTTCATAATACGTCTTATAATTGTAATAATAACTCTACAATACTATTGTAAAACAATTATGTCCTATTTTTTTTATTGTATAATCATATTAACTCTTAGGATTACATACTATCACGCACTAGTAGTTTAAATCATGTATTAACTATCCATAACTATTAATTAATTAATTGGTGGATAAGATCCAATGAAGGATGGACCCTCATTTGTCGCAACCAAAAGTCACAGCGCCCCGTGAATTTTCCTTCTCTTTCTTCTCTCTTTGCTCTCTCTCTACAAGAAATTACCAACGGGTTTTACTTTTAAAAAGCGAAAAGACGGCACAGATTAAACTTAACACGTTTAATTCCAGACATATCAGGTACGAAAGCTACTTAGCGTCGAATACGTTTAAAAAGCGTTGTAAAATGACCACCGAGTACACAAAGCAAGCAGAAAAATCATAAAACCCCAGATGTGGCGCTAAAGCGATTAAGCGGGGTCGATGATAAATTTTAACGAGTTATTTTAATGGAAACGATCGCAGTCAGTGGCGGGCGGCAGCCTGTGCCGATAGAAAAATAAAACTGCGCACCAAAGACTTCCAGACTTTCATTTGTGACCGGGGCTTTATTTTAAGATGTTTTGTGAAGTTTTAATGATAATTACTCCCCTTTTAACCTGACTATTAACTTGTCTAACTTCTTCTTGTGTATAACTTTAGTATAATTATAGAACCAGAGTTGTACACGTCTAATTATAAACTCGGGTAGAGTAACTTTTTTAATATTATATTTAGATAGAATATTTTACTACACTCTACCTGTTATGATTATGAGTATTTATACCCTTTTTTTCTGTTAGAATATTGTTGCAATATTAAAAATGTTTAAATGTGATAATATAACTGTCATACTACTCGTATGTATGTATAGTATATGAAAAAAAAAACAATTTCAAAATTTTGTAATAAATCAGGACACTTTTGAAGTACTTAGCAACCATAGAAGTAACTGGTTTCCTCAGTGGGGACACAAAAACGACTTCAAATAGCCAACGAAATCCCGAATGGAAAACTTATACCCGGATTATTCAAATAGACTTCAATTCGATATACCCATGATATAAGATCTGCTTAACTCAAATCACGAGTACGAGCATAAACTTGCTCATATCTAGCCGCACGCAAAATTGACAACGAAACATCAATATCATACCAATGTGACATTTTGATATGGAACCATTTGCGTGATTACAATCGACGCAGCGCACCCTCCTTAGCCTCGACCTCCCCCTTCCTACAACTTCCTTTGCGATAAAGATTGACATCGCGGCTTTTAAATTTCGAATTATCGTAACTCCAACACGAGTGGACAAACTAAAGTGTACCCTAAGCCGGTCGCGGTATAATCCAGTTTTCGTGAGGGTTCGGGGTTTTAGCGTGTCATCGCAAGAAAAGATTGCAGGAGAAAGCACATTAGTGGGATATCACTACTGGTTGGAACAGAGCATGTCGGTTTAATGTACCGCCGATGCCGATGTGGAGCCGATGCCAGTCAATTTTATATCGAGTAAACAGTCAACGACGACGTTGTCTTTGCTTTGTGGCTTAATTATACGTTTAAAGCTTCTAGACTTTAGCCGTTGAACGTGTTAGACGGTTGATACCTCTAGCGTTTAGCTTATTATAATTGTTTAAGTAGACTAAGTATTTGTAACAAGGAAACGTATAAGCTAAGCTGAGCTATAAAATCTGAATCACTTTTAATACAACACTACTATCGATCTCCCTCGTCGCAACTAAAATTAAAATTTTTAACCTTCCAATTATATAAAAATGTTACCGGTGAAATCATATCACACAAAGACTGTATTGTATTTGTAGACAATCGCTAAAGAGACAACAATTTCCCAATATTATTTACAAGCAAGGTGTAATGGCTGCATAAAAATCTATCCCGTCTTATTAAATTCCAGACTAGAATCTAATAAACGTGCGACAACCCGGGCTAAGTACAAGAAAGTTTAATGACGCGCACTCACACTAACCGAATTTATTTACGTGCCGGCGACGTAAGTGTCGGAGGACGTTAACTGGGACCGCATCATTTGCTGTTCAGTCGACACTCGCACTCTAACTCCTCCTAATTGGAACGAATTTGGCTCCAGGTGTAACTCTCGACTTGGCTCAAGATTAGGGCGGGCAAGATTTGCAATAGCGAGCATATTTCGATATATTCGGTGCATGCTCCCCGCTATACCCCTGAAATATTCGATGTGCAACGCGCGACTTGTGGCCCGCCCCGTCACCCACGTGCGCTCTAACTAGAATTAAATTAAGAACAATATTTACCCTCCGCCGAGATATATGATATTGCGCAGCTAAGCTCCAGTTAATGTTCAGTGACGACTTATGTATCCACATTCTTAGAATAAGCCGGTTAAGTGGTTCTACGCGGCCTTAATTAGACACTACTTAATACAAAGTAAAGAACGGGCGACTAGAATTGAAGCAATGTTTGTGCAGCAATAGGAGGAAAGAACGATTATGTACGGCGGGTTAATAATGCTAAAACAAATGCACCACGATCGGAAAACTCCTGACACAGATTGTTTATAAGGTAGGGTTTGCTTAACGCCCGCAGAGACAAGCGGTAATGAAACCCCGCGAGGGAGGCTCGACAAACGTCATTACTGGGGCACGCATAAATATGCAAGGCAGGTAACGCACATTTTCATGCGACGTCGCAAGAATTTTATCGCTCGTTTAATTCTGTGAGAAAAAATGGGATTCTTGTCGGTGTAACGCGAGACAGACGATTGCGTGGGAACCGACCCGCTGCCCGCAGAGCCTCCTCGCACCTAAGTGCAACCAAAGTATATTTCCTCCACTTTGTTCGATATTAGTTACTCTTAAATACCGCCGTCGAAAGCGTAAACGGAAGGGAAGAGACGTAATCTTATCCATCAGACTAACCTTATTCGTTTGGCGCTAATGTGGGCGCTCGGTGTTGTTAGACGTCCGCCTATTAACGTGTGTTTTATTCATCGTCCTTTTCCTGCACTATGTGTTACACGTCCGCTTCAATTGCCGGGAAACTTAATGGCATACTTCTTTTTTCTTATTGGCCTGTTAATTTTGTTGGCGGGTTGTTTAATGTGGAGCGAGGGACGATTGGGAAGCAAAGTGTTCGGGGATTTCGTGATTTTCGGAAAGTGTCTTGCTAAAAGTTGGAGTACTGGGGAGCCAGACTAATCCGCTTAGACGGCGTATTACAATTGACAGGATAGATCGAGGCAAAGTTAAAGCTTATCTGAGGAGTCTGGCGGTGCAGAGACCAGCAACGGTGGCGCTAGGATGCGGCGGTCAGTCTCAGGAGACAGAGATTACGCACTATTTGCTCTCCGAGGTCCGAGCGAGCTCGTTTAACTTTCACAACACAAAATAACTAAAGAGCGGGATAAGGTTTTGTTGAAAGGGCGTTTTATTGAATAGATTTCGTTTACTATTAAAAATAAGATATTCATTTGAAAGTACTTAACTTAATAATACCTACCTCGTTTTGTTTCAACCATTCATTAATTTAAAATATGTACATAAATATTTGCGGGATCATAATATATTTTTTAAATTGATTCTTATTATCAGTATAATTCTGTGAACGGAATATTTATGAATATATTATATTGGATTCTAACGAATATTTAGTTACTATAGTTGATTGTTTATTCATCAAAATATTTAAAATGATAATATTATAATGTGGTGAATTTTCTACCGTGGCTCCGTGGACCGTAGCAGTTTTTGTAGTTTTTTCTCTACCTTGTGTGTTGTCTGACAAGATATTCCGTACTGGTATTGAATTCTGCATAATTTTTGCATACATTACATAAAACGGATACACCGATCGAAAAGTTTCTGGCATAGTAAGGTAATGTTATTTTGCATGAAAGAAATTGATGAACATAGTACACGCAGATACGTATGGCGTAGAGAAAGAATATCTTTCACCAATCCACGAAGCTCAAATGATCTAAAAACTGTTGAGTTAATACGTAATTATCAATACAGTCTTCTGCGTCACATTATTCTTTAACCGAC
>DWGW01000422.1:0-15321 GCA_018247775.1 Udranomia orcinus
AATTATTTTACTTACATATTTGTTAATTAAACCATGCAAACTTAGTGGCTCTGTTATTCAAAGCTTATCGGGAAGCGCCATTTATCTCTAACACATTTGTAAACATGAGTTATAATATTACTATCAGTTTTTTTGCTATAAATATAAGGCACACTATTTTTTAACGTCAGTAGTGAGAAATAGCAAAAATGGCAGTGCTCCATTTAACCGCAGTTTTTCTTGTACTTGTCTTATCGTTATATTACTATTTTACCAGGACATTTTACTACTGGAAGTCCAGAAATGTGAAGGGGCCTACTCCAAAAGTTTTCTTCGGCAATCTCATGGAATCGGCTCTTCGCAGGAAAAATATTGGGCTAGTATTAAAGGAAATATATGACTGTTACCAAAACGAGAAAGTCGTGGGAATTTACCGCATGACGACGCCGAGTTTACTTATCCGAGACCTGGACATAATCAAGCATATCCTGATCAAGGATTTCGACAGTTTTGAGGATCGTGGGATTGAATTCAGTGATGACAGTCTTGGTCTTAATCTATTCCACGCCAATGGCGACTCTTGGCGAGTTCTCAGAAATAGGTTTACGCCTCTTTTTACGTCGGGAAAATTGAAGAACATGTTGTATTTATTAACTGAACGAGGCGATCGTTTCGTCGACTACATTGGCCGACTCAGTGAGTATCAGACTGAGCTCGAAATATATTCACTCGTAAAGAAGTACACAGTGTCCACAATCTCAGCCTGCGCGTTCGGACTCGACATCGATACTCTTGGTGATACACCTGAAATACTTAGCAAGATCGACGCGCTGGTTTTTAACGCTACATTTACATTTGAATTAGACATGTTGTACCCCGGTATTTTGAAACTGATCAATAAGTCACTGTTTCCCGCAGAAGTTTCGATCTTTTTCGAGAATCTTGTGAAAACAGTGGTAAATCAAAGAAATGGCATGCCCACGAATAAAAAGGATTTCATGGACTTAATATTGGAGTTAAGACAACAGAAAGTTGTAATGGGGATAAAAAGAAGTGAAGATGAAACTCAACGATCCTTAGAATTGACAGACAGTATAATCGCTGCCCAGGCGTTTGTGTTCTATGTAGCTGGTTATGAAACAAGTGCAACAACAATGTCTTATATGCTGTATGAGTTAGCTCAGAATCCTGACATACAAGATAAGCTGATTACCGAAATCGATGAAGTGCTCAAGAATTATGGCGGTAAACTTACATATGAAGCCGTTAAGGATATGACATACATGCAGAAAGTTTTCAACGAGACTCTTCGTAAATACCCCATAGTGGAACCTCTGCAACGCAACGCTAAAACAAATTATCGCATACCTGGCACCAATGTCACTATAAAGAAGGGACAGACAGTCATCATATGCCCCTCGGGAATTCAACATGACCCTCAGCACTACCCCGAGCCAGAAAAGTTCGACCCCGAAAGATTCGCCCCGGAGATCGCAAGCAGCAGACATATATGTGCCTTCTTGCCATTCGGTGTTGGACCAAGAAACTGCATCGGTAAGTTAACTTTGAAACATAATTTGTTGGGAATGTTTGAACTATATTCTCATCATACTTACTTTAATATCATTTAATGTATTTTTGATTAGTATAAGAAACTATTTGAAACAACCGTTTAAGCATGCGTAGATGTTCCATCTACTATTGACGGTAAGGACAAGGACAAGGACAAAACTTTTTACGAAATTCAGACAAGCAGACTTAAAACACTGATTACATAAATAGGAATTCAAGGTTGAGGTAAAACCGCCGCATCGCATCATAATCATGTGTAGGAAAACAAAGGTCATCAAAGCGATAGCTGAAATAGCTTGATTCACAGCACATAGGATAAGGAGTGTCGTGTACCCAACAAAGCAACGAGTAAGTGTAATCGGCAAGAGAGTCGTGTGTCGAGTAAAGTAAGGCCTAGTAAATTTAAACGTTAGATCGCTAACCATTTGGATTTTGTTTCAGGTATGCGCTTTGGTCAATTGCAGTCAAAAGTGTGCATAGCAAAGTTGCTATCGAAGTTTCGTGTGACAACCTCGCCAAATACAGTAAAGAAGATCCAGATAAGCCCAATACGCATAATAATGGGACCAGGTCATGGAATCTATTTAAATATTTCTCCTAGGAAAGGATTATGTTAGAAGATACATGTCAGATAACACTATTCCGATAAATTCTTAATTTAAGTGATTTTATATAACCAAAGTATATATGTACGAGTATATGTTTCCAATTACTATTATCTAGTTATTGCTAACTGAGCGACTAGTTATTACTAGCTGGTTCTATCTTAAAAAACGGGGTAAAGAATGGCAAGTGTGCCTTGTAGTGCGATTTTAATTTAATTTCTCATAATATTACTTTAACTGCATTTAGATCGTATATTGGCAATTATGATCGAAACAAAACTTGAAAATATTTACGATAACGTATAAAATAACGTGTTTAATTGTTAAAATCTTATTACATTGAAGCGATCAGTAGCTTAGATTGGTTATTTGTATTGTTGTTAGGCTGTTCAGACGCTAGGTGGAAGAAGGTAACTTGTTATAAAGCAAGGAGTAGAAATAATTTGTCCTGGGAATAGCCGCAGGGACACCGCAACGATAAAAGCGGCGCTTCAGAGAGATAGTGGAGTCTTCAAATGTATGTATACATAAGGTTGTCGAAGGGGTATTTCTTGAGTAAGAAGTGGCTGAGTATCTTGAAACGATACACTTCTTCCCCTACCTTCATACAATCAAATGGTGTTTTTTTTCCTTTAGCACAAAGCAGTGACGAGCGCACAGCTGGTTATATTTTAGATTTAATTTATATAACGCCCCAAATCCATTATAAAACATTCAAAAGAGCGTTGGCGGCTGAAGGCGACAATTCTGGCGTTATTTCTCTTGTGCTGACTGCAGCTATCGCGCCTTTATGAAAGAACATCAAAGCATTGAATACTGAAATTCACGCTAGCCGTCGCATTTTGATTATGAAATATGAAAAAATATGTTTAAGTCTTTAACCCAAAAGAAACAAATTTTGTTTTTTTTAATAAGCTGGACTTAATGTTTGTCGATGGGAACACTTTGTCGGAACGTTCCTCTATTTTAGATGCAGCGATCTCAAAGGATCATTTTATTTATAGTTCGCAGTGATTGACGCAGGTTTTTGTATATACGAGTATAAAAAAATACGTGTTGAATTGATAAAGTCCTCCTTTTTTGAAGTCGGTTAATTTAAAAAATAAGCTACACAAATTAAACACATTAGTAATTTTAGGCGTCATCGTTAGGGGAAATTAATTGTTTTATTTATAAGAAATCGTTTTAATATTTATTTAGTATCTAAATAATTTGTAATACATTCTGATTCTGATCTGAACAAAAGCGTTGATAAATGACGTGTTGTAACCAAAAAAGGTTTTCAATTTACTGCCATTATCATTATTATTTATATGACTTTGTTGTTAAAATAAAATTGTTTATCAAAAATTATGCATTTTATTATGAGTTCGGAAGGTAACACACACAATAAACGATCCTGTTACAGCGACGAAAGCTAAGAAAAGACTGGACATTAATAAAAAGCATCTGAAGTGTCTTCGATAAAGGCCAGCGATGCTCTGATCTAGATGTCTCCTAATTAGGTCAGGGCCGGTTCGGCTAGCCTTAACATTATTCAGCTCATTTTCAACATCAAGCCCATACACGATTCAATGTTAGCGAATCGAACGGATTCAATGTCGATTAATGTTTACCAAAATCGCGTTATTATGTAACGATTCGAATACAATGGCTGCGAGAGGCGTAGATAAACTTAATAATAAATATATAATAAATGCATGACCTTCGTAGTATTAATGTCATAAGTCAGAGTAGCGATAAAATAACCAATTTAAATTTTAATCATACGAAAATATATATATATCTAATAATTTTGCATTTCTTGTCTGAGACTGCGTAAAAAAATTTTTTTTTATTTATGACAAGGAATACTACCAGCGTGAGACAGAGATATATGTAAAAAGAATCCCTGGATCATGACTAAAAAACTATTTTATTCAGTCTCAGCTTTATGACATTTTATAAATTAAAACGGTGCATGTAAGGGTAGTATTTTATTGGAACAGTATGAATGTATAAATACATTACTAAACATTCATTTACTCACTTTAAGTCCATTTCTCTAGTCATAATGATAATCGAGATTACTTATAGGTATCTTTAAAATCTCAGTTATAATTTAAACCATTTTTTTCTTATACTTGACTACTGAAAATTAACGAGAAAACCAGCGTCGGGGACCTAGGTCGCACAAGTGTTCGTAATTATAATGATTTAATAAAATTAAACCTCGGGTTATCGAACATCTAGTTAATTAGTGCTAAAATAAAGCACATTAATATGTTCCAACTGGTTCATAATTAAGATATCAGTGTGCCAACGTACTATTATGTATTATTTGTCGTAAATATTTTCAATAAATTTGCTGTGAATCATTCATTTACTTTACTGCGTTTATTGAATCTTTCAATGGACGTTTATTTCTACATATTTTTTATAATTTGTTAACGTTTCAAACGTGTATATTATCACGTTCAAACTTGGTTAGGGCATGATTTGGAACCCCGAAATTCAAATATAATTCCTAAAAACAAATATTTATAATAATTGATTTATCGATAGTTCATCAACTATACTCGTATATGGCGCGGTTTCGACCGGAGGCATTGGTTGACCTGAAGCGATCCTGTAACCGTGCGCTGTCCGCCTCTATCTCGAAAACGGTTTACCGTATAAAAAAATTATTTAAACAAAATTTGTAGAGAATTTTGTTTTCTACAATATTGATCATAAATACAAATAGCAAGAAACCCATAGGAAATGAGATATTTATAAAAAAAAAGTTTTTTTTATAAATATCTCATTTTCAAAACAGATTTTTGTGACATTTGACCTTGAAATTTAATACCATACGTAGATTTTGAGTACCATATGTAGATTTTGAGACAACTTTTAGGGTATCAATATACAAGTATTTACAGACTTATAGCTGGGTATCTCGAATTCCGAGGACTGGACTAATTTACGACTCGAAACAAAGTACAATCTGTACAATGTGAGGCAAATTCTTAAATGATATTGATCACAATTTGAAGCTTAGTCTAGTACAATAAAATGAAGTTACGTAAGTTATGTAACAGTTGCTTATAAAATATGACTGCCAAGTTTATTTGGCAATAAATATCGTAGGGATCACTATCGTAATCTAGCTTGAAGTAGCAGTAAAATGAAAATTACTTGCGCTTTTACCGTTGTTGCTATGTTTCCCAAAATATTTCTAATGCATTTTATTGATAAACCATATTTCTAACGTACAGCTAAAAATTTAGAAGAGAAAATAAAAGATGCATATCAAAGTAAACATTGTCGACAATATTTTTAAACTATATCTTTTTCATTTCATATATAATATAATATAAAATCACCCAAGGTGTTCGTCTACTCATATCCCATATAAATTATATATCATATAAGATTATATCCTAAAGGAATGACTTTCGGTACCGTACCAAATTGGTGCAGTGTTTTAAGCGTGATAAAGTAACAAACAGACAGAGTTACTCGCATTTATAATATTCGTATAGTGTGTTATAACATGTTATGCTTATTTTTATATCAGTAGTCAATTTTGACCTCAATTGAACCTCAGCTGTAAAAACAAGTGAATGAATAAGTGATTACGGTCTAGGCAAACGATGTTCTCGATGTTTCTACCGCAGTGCGCTGGCTGAAGGTGTGAATGACATCCTTTACAACATTATCGACTAACTGATATACAACGCACTAGCTTTGCATTGTATGTATTGTTATATGTATAAAGCATTGCATTATCATTATTGTTAATGTATAATATATGTATTTTCAATGCAAATTCAATTACCTAACTTATGCATTACCATAAACTGATTAAGAAGAACCTTACCTTAAGAAGGGTATTTTAAATTTCCTTTCCGTAAGTGATTTAAACTTTTTTTTTCATAGGATGGATTAAGTAATATTTATCGAGAATACGGATATATTTATTAATGCATGAAATTATATATAAAATAGTAAAAAAATATTAAAATCTGTTTATGAGTCTAAAATACTTTGTTTCAAACATGTAAAACAGATATAGAACATACTCGACCATGATTTTAAAGTAAGGTCGAATACGGATTGGTAGATTTAAGCCATATCAATAGACCAGAACTAAAAGACGTAGATCTTTTATTTCTGGTTCAGACAAAAGAAGATTAAAAGTTTATCTCTGTTGAGTATCTCGTCTTGAGTGACGAGGTTGCGACTCTTCGGATTTAGTACTGAAATATTCCATTTTGAATTACAGAGACGCTTTTGCGACCTTGAAATGAAAGCTTATAAGAAACAGATCGTATTTAGAACGAGATGCCTGTTCAGTTCTTAGAAATATTACACAGAAACTGGTGGTACGGCCATATAATTATTTTCATATTGTGTTTTAATATTTTTTTTCGCTAGATAATAAATGGATGGACGAATGAAAAACTTTTATTCGAGGCTTCCACATTTCGTGAAAAGATTGCTCGTGAAATAATTGTTTCTAAAATTCAATTTAAAAAAATCATAAATTGTTATCAGTTAATCGAATGCGAAATAGGGCTCTATTTAATTTTTTTTTATGATTAACCTAGCGAAGAGGCAGTTGGACCAGCTGATGTTAAGTGACAACCGACGCCTATGAACATTCGCAACACCACAGGGATCATCAATGCATCGCCGGCTTTGGAGGAGAGTATTTTTGTTTCGTTTGAACCCCATGTCATAGAGTTCAGGGACTAGATCAGGAGGAAGTTCATTTCACACAAAATTCACTTTGGAAGACTGCGAAAATGGGACAGTTAAAGACCATGCGTCGAGTTGATGTGGATGGAACTTCGTCCTTCGGCGAGGTGTGCGAAGATGGAATGATGGTGTCGGCACCAGGTCAAAAAGTTCCTCGGAGGACTCACCATTGTAGAGCCGGTAAGTAAGAGGTATGTGTAGACGAACACTGTCCAGGATTTTGTTCTACTCGATATATCACCGAGCAAAACCGTAGCCAACAGCTAGTTAATAACAATATACAAATGCATTAAGCATATTGAAAACGTCGTGCATATTTGTAGTTACTCTACTATCGTGTCGTCCATAAGCCATAATTAGTAAATGAAATTGCTTTTAAAAACGAACAATCATACTGCGACAACGATATTTTCTAGTGAATCAAATTATATACAATTTTAAAATTGTAAAAATATCGTTGTATCATATATCATAAGAGCATTATTTTATATAGATAAGTAGATTATTTCTTTGTATTGAAATGCTAAGTAATATCACAAAACATAATATCAAAGCTATAGCACGATATTTAATTGGTTCTACGAAGAACATTAAGACCTACTCGTAAATATAATATGTTTGTGTTGCTCTGCAGAGTATTGATCTGCCGTTGTGTTCGAATACACTTATTATTTCGTTCATTAATTCACCCTCATACCATATTCTCTAGTCTGGAGGATTCCACGGCACGATTGCAGTGACTACGAGTAAGTTCGGAAAGGACATGTATAAGGTCAGTAACCTTTTACATCACGTATTCTGCATGTTCGTGCACTCCTTGTATTCAAAAGAAATACGTAGAATGCATCTGTAATCGGCAGAAGCGGCAATAGCCCAATGAGTAGTGTGACGGACTGACGATCGAGAGGTCGTGGGTTCGATCCTCATTCTCCCATTGCACTATTGACGTTAACCCACTCCTAAAACAAGTCTTCGAGCTTAGCTGGAGGGGTTAACAAAATTACTAGTATGTATTGACATGCAAGTAATTAAAAAAAAATCTATACAAATATAATATTATAATAAATGCGAATGTAACTGTATCTTTTACCTGTCATTTATGGTTAATTGGTTAAATTTTGCATAAGACAGTATGGACTCAAAATTGTTGTAAATGATCTCCTCTACGACCTCCTAAAAGGATCCTGTCATTGCTTATTATTATAATGTGTCGTTTTTATTACAAAGTTATGTAAATCTCAATTATAAATCAGATAAGACTAAAAACGATAAGTAATTTTATAAATAAATTAAAAGCGATAGGTAAGTACAAAGTACAGTAAATACATACATTGGCCCAAGTAAATTAATAGCGCATGATTAACCCAACGATAACTTTATTGATTTCAACCAAAAATACACATATAGAATACCATAGTTATTATATTTTAATATACCGCCATCAATATTAATCCTCAAAACAATTATTACCCGTTTCACAGCACAGCTGTACGGTTTTCGTTATATAATAAATAAACATCAAGCTGGAAACGTCTTGCGTGCGTAAGACGGTAAATAAAGACATTAGATGGTGCAGTAATACGTTCACATGTGAGAATATAGCCCTCGACGTTAAAGCTGAGCTGTATTTATGTAGTGAAGGGGCAAAAGGGTAAATCTTGTAAGCCAATTAGGCTTAGAAGTCCGTAAAGCGCAGATATCTCTGATGTCGGTCAGTACAATTGTCATTTAGTTCATATTTTTATGCACTTTGCCTTGGTATCATTTTTCATACACGTGCCATTGTTTATCTCTATATAATATATAAAAACCAGCTTTTGCTCACGACTACCCGCATTATAAAGCAAGTAAAGGACACAATCTTGACGATTTCCGGAATAAAGCTACCCTGCGTCATTCCTTTGGTCCCAAACTATTAAGCCGAATCCTAATTTTGTTATAAAGTTTGGAAGGATATATATGAAATTTGTAAATCGGCTATGTTGCTAATCTATATTGTAAATAGGCTACAATTTATAAAGATAATGTAAGTTGGCCAATCTAAAGATACGTGCCGAATAAGTCGAAAAAAACTGTCAATCTGCTTAATATACAACGCGTGCTTGTTCTAAAATAATCGTAACCAAAAAACTGACATACATACATGTTGTACAAGTAACGAACGTTGAAACCGGAACCGTTCGCGGGCGTCCCTTTCCCGTCAAACGGCACAAAGCCTCGCTAGTTCGAGACGGGCGAGCGAGCCGTACAAAGTATGACATTTTCACGATCGCATAACTGGAACAGCACCACAACAAGGTAACCGGCGGCACCGCGGCTCGCTCGCGGGTCGACCGATCGATTCCGAGACGCCGACCCGGTCAACGCTTCGGTAGATAACCTGGCATATATTACGAGTAACGTTTGCGGGCTGGTTAATGATCGATACCGTTTATTCTATCACGCCGGATGGACGTGGGGTAGGCGCTCGTCGTCGTCTTTATTGCGTTGGGAACACTGTCATGTCTTAAGTTCAGATTTAGAGCAACGCTTTAATAGGCCTGGGGAGGTTGGGACGCTGGGCTGTAATTATGTTGATTCTAACTATATTACTTTTCCTATAGTGTTCCTATCGTGTGCCATGTTGGGAGAGTCGATTCGTATTAGTCACATAAGAAACGATTACAAAATACTTTGATGATATGCGATAATCAATTCAAATGATTTTTTTAAAGCTACATTTCAAAGCATTGTTTCTATATCAACTTGTGATAAGATTTCAACACTATTCCAATTCCGAAGTTAAAACATTCGCACCACTCTCGTTCACTCGTTCGTTGTCGTGTTTTCATTCAACGATCTTAAGAATTTAATTTCCCCACGACGCGAGACAGCCTGGCGTCAGGCGGCCGGGAAGATGGGTCTCGCAGATTTGTTATTTACGCAATTCAATATACGCAGTCTTTATGGCGAATACACTATCATTTCTCTGCCAAGATCCCATTTACGGTCATTGTGCGCATTCCATAAATAAGATTTGATTTTTTTAAATAGATAATGTGGAACTCCATTACATTTTACTTATATTTCAAGTAGTTTTAGTCTCAAAATGCTAAGGATGCGATGTTCTGCAATTTGCCTTTTGAGTGCGTGAATCAAATTTCATTCTTACTTTCTTTTTCTTTTCATCGGTAGTACTCTTTTGAATGAAATTCTTAATAGACTTCGATATCGGTTTTCACTGTAGTTTATATAGAACTTTTTTTTACGAGAAGAAATTCTCTCCCTCTGGTATATTATCGACTTTATTGCTTGCTACACAAATATTATAACAGTATTTTCGAAGAAATTAAATGTGTTCAATATTAAATACAGTTTGGGAACAGAAGGATACAAACATTTTAAATTTGTAAAGTCTAATCAACTAACAGTAGCAAATAATAACCTTATATTTGGAGAAAATGAAAAACGTGATCATAATGTCAAGGTTTTCTGAAAAGAACGTATTATATTTAAATAATAACTAACAACAACTATTGTTCACGTGACTTTATGATTTTAATTTCGAGCTACCGTCCAAAAATTAAGTTTGAAGTGCCTCTACAAGCTTTTTGGCAGCGACCGATTTCTAGAGTGGTGTCTTAATAAGAACTAAAATTGTGCAATCAGATGCGCCTCTCATTAAAGTGTTCTTGGGCAGCGGATGTATAACTTCAAGATATTTCATTATCGATAAGGGTTAAAAAGTAGAACATATATTTCTTGTACCTGAGAATAAGTCTTACAAGCAAAAACAAAGCATCGTGGACGCTACTACAGAAGAAAGCGTGAGTATCGGTGCGCAGTTGCAAAAACAAATAATATAACCACAATAGAGAGCAATATTCCTAGTGATTTCGACTAAGAACCATGTTCGCAATATCTTGGTGGATTCTTATAAGATGAAAGTCATTTTCCACTTCACCGCGTGTATCTATTACTAACCAATACTGCTATGTAAGGTATTGGTTATAGAAAATTAATAAAATAAAACCAGAAAGGTCTTCAGATTTGATTTTTATCAACGGATTAAATGCTCTAGCTACAATCGTTTCTATTCAGACATACTTCACGTTACCCATTTATCGTTAACAATGTTTGAAGCTAACATTTATTTTATAATGACAATTTTTAATACCAATATATTAGGAAGAAATCCTGGTCCTTTAATAATATAACTATTGTATAAATTACAATAATGTTGGAACGTTGGGTGCGGATATGTATTTTTCCACTGAATACAAAGACATTTTACACGAACTTAACACATAGGTGTGGAAAAAGTTTGAAAAATCATTACTTATATCACGTATGTACGTATCAAGCAGAATACAGACTGTAAATTGAATAAAGAAAACCGGTGAATAGACGAACGTGCATACAGAATTTTGCAATACAACTACGTACAAGGGGTACGAGTCATGGATTTAAATGATCATCATTTGAAGAATTGAATTGACCTGATTACGAATGATTTAGAATTATGAAGATTAAATATAGAGAATTAATCTGTACTTCTAGATAATTCTGATAGATAAGTGTATATAATCTAGGTACCTTGATGGACTAGCAGCAATAATACAAATCGTATTCCCTTTACTATGAGATTAATAAACGATCTCGTCTGAAGTGAGTAATTTTCATATAAAAAATAAGAAAATCATAGCAAAGAAATAAACTTACCATGTCATTGATTTATCGTATTCATAATATTAACTGTAAATTACAATGACCAAAATCGAGAAATTCTGGCATACTGCGTTAAAAAGTACTGTCAATACACATATCAAAGGAATTATTTGTGTGCGTCAGAATGGCCGGTGAACAGTCGTATTTAGCTCTCAAATAGTGTCGAAACGTTGCTTCCAAGTTGCTTCCCATTGAATTGAAAATTAACAAAACTAATAATATCATACAGATAGAAACACTTCGCATTTGACTATTGATCATCCAATTGGTTTAATGCATTTGAAATTTTCGTTTCCACTCAGACAAATTTCATGTAACTCCTATCTATTGGTGGCAACATTTCAAGCTAATCGACTATCTCGAAACAGACTCCCCTGCTAGTGTTTTATTCACATGCATAAAATATAAGCGTAGACAGACCGATTTTAAATTACAAATTGCACCGTCTCTGCATATCAATTCTACTGGCGTAAAAAGACTCTAATAGAATATGATATTGGATATTGGAGACAACACAATGAAGTTCTATCAAAGTAGTGTATAACGTTAACATTACGTTTTAAAAAATTTGTATTAGCAATAATGTTATAAGCTAATAGATAATGATAGACTTATGACCTATCCGTTAGACAGACTCATGACCTATTCGCACTTTTAACTCCACAAACACCAAGAGACTTACTAACAGTGGAACAAAAGCGCACAAAATAAACAATTATTAAAAAACATACCGAGTATTATGTACCTTACTCGCAACGACTGAAAAATAACCGCCAGAGACTTTCCCGAAGTGAAAGCTAATCTAAGAAGCTACGAAGAAGCTACGGCGTAGACCCGCGCGACCGTAGTCGCTACGGTATCGATCTACTGCAAGCTCGCTTTCATTCTCAATTTTATTTCCCCTCCGCGTCCGGAGCTTTTATGTCTCATCCTCTGTATGGAAATTTAGATACGTTGCATTCCTTGCGGCACGCTTATTTATAGAATATTGTGTTCTTGTGGAACATTATGGTTGCTCGATTATAAATCATTTTTAACTAAATCAGTAAATTCGAAAACATATTATAACATTTCATCTGGTGGAAATAATCTCTTGCTGACATTAGCAATCTTTTTGCGGAATTTTTAAACTGTATTAGAGGCTTACGATAAATATCTAATGATTGTTTAGATATTTTATGTAGACGTAAGATTTCATTTATAACGTTTATGCTATTAAATTAATAGACCCTTAAATATATTATTGTTCTGTAATCTCAACAACATTGTCATATTTGATAAACATACAAATAATCACATTAAGTAAAACTATAAATTGTGGTATGGTATATTATTTTCAGATTATGTAAATATAAAAGAATACGAATAGATCTTAAGCACAAACAAAATCTCAAGGTTCCGAACAATTCACACAAAGACCGCGATTATGTCATAGGCTCTGCACACAACCATACATACTAGTGTCACTGGAGATCAATGCAGATTAATATTAATCACGCCACTCGTGTTTCCTCTAGCCAGTGAACTAGACTTCCCTGGCCGTGCTCACCTGCCTACGGCGTGACCTAGATTCGCCGTGCCAACCGCAACGCTACAATCTAAGTCTCCGTAAAAAGAGAATTCACGGAACTTGCATTTCTTTAAAACGAAGCTAAAGTAGGCATTGATGTACAATAATGAACGAAATGGTCGATGTGTTATTGGATACAACGTTGGCATTTTCATGTCTTTTACAAGTTTATTAGTAATATTGAGGCTTAGAATGTTGTGAGACGGTAACAACAGTAAGTTATGTTACATAATTAAATCAAATAATTGTTGATCACATATTATCAAAACAGTTTTTACGTAGGTATAAAAAAGGTATAATTATCCGAACACCATTTACTTGAATATTTTTTAAACTGAGAATTTTAATGAATGTTTCTACGTTGTTACCTTAGTAAATTCCATCATATGTACATCGAGCAAAATACGATTTTTATATCCGCCTGCCAACCCTAGTTTAAGCCACAAGGGAAGGTCGGCCGTCAGGTTTTACAAAAGTGCAATAAAAAAGATTCTTTTCACGCTACAAGGTGACATAGAAGGTACGTAAAGGCCTAAAGGTGACTATTTTAACTCTTTTTATTTTAAAACTTTACGTTTACGTAATTATTATTAATTGCTTTCCAAAATGCACCAAACTATATATGGCGTCAATAGAAAAAACACGTACATAAATAATATAACAATAATAATAAGTTCTCTGATAAGCATTAATAAGTTATTGACTTTAAAATAAGCGGAAGTTAATTTTAAGAAGGCTTTTAGTATTAACAGATGGAAACGCCAGGAAGTTTACACCTCGGTACTTTATTATAATGATGATTATAGAACTTAATATAAACGTAAGACTGGGAAACATGATGTCGTGGTTTAAAAATTCGTCTGCATATCACATACCCGAAAAAAGACTTAACCAGACTAACCAGGACTTTATCCGTTTTCTCATGAACTCATCAACATATTATACATATAATATATTTAATTAAAACTAATTCACCGCCAGTTTGTACGAATCCTACTTACTATTTATACGAACGGAGATGCGAAACATCCTATATTGTCTATGATCAAGGGTCATCTTTTGTGCCACGTTCTAGTCTCTGGTGGAGTAATTATCTTTTGTTCCCATTGTACTTTGTGCGCGGTGTTTGGCTTTGTTAGCACTGTACTTCTATAATTGTACGTAAGAATAATAAAATGGCAATGAAACTCTATGAAACTCGGTCTAGACCCATATTTTTAAGCAGCTCGCGACAAAGATACTGCATATGAGGCTAATTGTTAATAACGGTAAAATTGAAATAAGGAATGACTCTGTTAAATTACGAAAGATGAGATGAATGCTTTCAACCATCTACAAGCGATCGGCTACAACCAAGTCCTCGGAAAATTATGTACATTTTTACACAATAAATGAATAAAAAAAACATTACAACTATAACTTTAAACTTAACAATCTTGTTAAGCTTGAGATTATAGTAAAGCTTAACAAGGTTAAGTTATTTATATTAATTATTACGTTATCGAACATTTTATCTCGTTGAGTATACAAACTTTTAAATACCTTTAGAATAGACTTGTGTATCGTGGTGAGAAATTGAAAACTTAAGTAAATTCGGTACTTATCATAGGTAAAATACGTTTTTAAAATATATTAATATTACATGTTGTGCTGTGTTTATCTTCTAATCACTTAGTCCAATAAGATCCTTATTCGTTATGCTAAATCTAAAAGAATTACGAAATATGGTTTATGAATGATACTAGTTCGACCTGATTGTTCCCCCAAATAAATTGAAAATTAAGGAGACAGACCGATTATCACTAGTAGCACAATTACATTTATTAACTCTTTTATAAAACAAATATAAAAAACGATCATGGCAGGTAAAACAAATATAACAATATTTCAGGAAACAAGGGAATTGGAGGTAGAGTTAATGAACAGAAATGACTTCGAGAATCTTATAAAAAATTTAACAGTTTACTCGCGGAAAATACGCTCCGGATATTAGCAGAGTAAATATTCGTATATGAAGCTCTTATGGATAACGGTAATACCTATACCTGACGATAATGAAATAAACGAAATTAAGCAGCAATAGCCCAATGTGTCGGACTTACGATCGAGAGGTCGTGGGTTCGATCCCCATTCCCCCATTGCACTATTGACGTGAACCCACTC
>DWGW01000423.1:0-15317 GCA_018247775.1 Udranomia orcinus
TATGGATTCCTGACACGATTCTGGTGCTTATGGCGTTGGAATTTTTCACCGCTTTTCTCTCGGTTTTTCCAATTTTTATGCAATTTTTTTTACAGATTTTGTATTGATGAGTATTTACTGCACAATGCAACATGAATATTTAACCCTCATATTATTGATTTTCACGAATAACATCAATGAAAAGAAAATTACGTATACATTGCCTATATATTGCGAGCTCAAAAATGGCCAACTTAGAAACCAATCATTTCCGGGGAAAATTGTTGAATTAATCTTTGTCAATTTTATTGTCACAAATCTACCATTGAAGTCTTCGGTACGCTGTGATTTACACCTTGTATAAATAATAATAAAATTCTACGAATATATTTTAATAACAACGATTATAATTACTAGGCGCAAGCAAAAGTTTCATCCATACTTTGTTGACATACCCAAAAGTCGAACTAAACGGTTTGACAGCTCGTTTTTGACGAGAGTCGCCAAGATTTGGAACGACCTGCCTGTGTCTATTTTTCCTAATAAGATGAACTCTGGAGCCTTTAAGAGTAGAGTGAACAGGTTTCTTTTGGACGGGCGTGCACCACCCTCGTCTTTATCTATACTTTCCATCAGGTGAAATGGAAGACATACGCATATTCCATTAATATATAAAAAATAATAATTAATTTAATGATAAAGCCAAAGATGATCGTGAGAAATTTATTTACAGAGACAGAATACGATCGCATGCCGCCATTGTTTGGACTGGAGACCAACTACGAGAAGTGTTTAAGGCAAGAAGGGGGCGTGTACTGCGTGGCTCAGTTCGACCTCACCGCGGAACCTCATAACGAATTGATTAACTCAATACGAGTAAGTTGTGTTAAACTAAACTGTAGCAACACAAGTGAATATGAATAAGATAGACAGACCTCTTTGGTAGATTCCAAATACAGTAGTCCTTTCAAAAATATATTGGAACAGGGAGAGTCGAAGTTTTAGGGAAAAATGTCAGTCTGTTAACAAGCCTTAGAGCCAAAGCGCCTATTGTAGGATCGACGATTAGGTAGATTTTATTTTATTAACATTCAAACATCGTATCAGAATCAATTTACAAATAGGAAATTCTCTTGACCTATATAAATGTTCATTTTATTAAAATCCAAACTTTCGTATCAGAATCAATTTACAAATATGAAATCAATGATTAAATGATCTTTATCTAAATGCCACTAAACATTTTGAATTTACTTTTATTCTTAAAACAGAAGTGGGTTTTGCTTTTGGTTTCATTTGTTCAACAAAACGAGTATTTCGTATTGCGCAAGAATCTAACTTCTAATGAAATCACTTAATAGGTACCTACTAATAAAAAACACAAAAATAAGTTTGATCATTAACTTAATTACACTCTGATTTCTTTCATCACGTATTGACACAAGTACAATGATGCTCCTATTAATATTTGGGGCATAAACACCTACTTAGTGTCTAGCCTAGAAATGACGGCATCAAACACGTTTTTGTTTTTACTATAGCAAACAAGTTAGATGATCAAATTTACCTATTCATTGCCGTTCATAGTATATTATGAGACAAATTTGTATAAGTTCTGTTGTCTCTATTTTGTATCGCCTGTACAATGGGATTCTGAAAGCCCGAATTTTTAAGACAAGTCAAGGCAATACGCTTTATTTAGGCACGCGTGATTTACTTCAGGCCGCATCTTAGCTTGCCGTCAGACAAGATTGAGGTCAAACGCTTGGCTACTTGTAACAGTAGAACGTGGACGGGGAAGGCAAATTTTTGAATCTTTAAAAAAAATTAAAGATACTGGCTCCTATCTTTCTACTCCAAAACACAATAAATGTTATTCATATGAAAGAGACGATTGATGAATCTGGCAATCTCTTTATCAGGAATTTTGAATATGATCACCCTTACTTATATACTTCGACTGTCGAACTTAACCAACCAAAATAAATAATTCCTATACTAATAAATGAGAATGGTAGTACCGTCTCGATCAAACATGTTATTAACCTGCTTCAATTGCATACTTTCTAGACTTATTCTCGACAAGAAATGAAACATTACAATCACTCTTATATTGATAGAGCGATATGTGTCACGGATTCCTGTAAAGAGTTTACACGCAATAGATCATTAGAAAATGAATTGGATCTAAATATGATCCTTGAAGAATGCATTAACGAGTCTATATGGAAAGAATACGGATTGGAAGCGAATCTTGCTCGAATAAATTCATGTGAGAGACATGGCGACCGCATGACTATAGATTTTTTAGATTGGAGCTTCGCCGTCTTTCTAATATTTTTACTGGCAATGAATGGCATTGGCAGCGTCTACGACGTGTGGTACGAGAAGAATCATCAACAGGAAAACGATAAAATCGGTAAACGCATTTGGTATAACAGTTTTTACGTATGATACATTTGGATAATGAATTATACATTTTGAGAATCTTTTTATACCTATTATGAATTTACAAAACTGCTATATGGTAATCCCAAATATTAGGTGTGACGATGTTTCTTTTACTCGTTTGAGATATTCTTTGTTTCTTTTTTTCAACTGAGAAATGTGTCGACGGACAGTTTATTTGTATTGTTAATGATTTTTTGCGTACTTGTTACTCCACAATTGTTTCACTTCATGAAAACATTCATTATTTAAATAACATTTCTGAACGTAGGGATTTTTTTTATCTGCAATCGTTTTTATCTTGCTCATAATATTTTCTCTACTTTCAGGTAATGCCTACCTTCTAAGTTTTTCAATATTTCGAAATTGGAAGCAGTTGTCAAGCACTGCCACAGATCCAAGATATGAGCAGTTGAAGGGACTGAATGGGTTAAGGTAATTGTTTATTTATTGTTTTATCTGTACACACATTTGATGGTGATAAAACATTTCGTTGTTAGTCTCCGGAGGCACCACAGCCACGCCTATTACTGCCTTATCACAGCAGTTTTCGCACTGCTATGTTGCTGGTTGCTGGTTTGAAAAGTGTGGTGAGGGTCACTTACTTAAGCAAGGCAATTCAATGTAGTTCCCAGGTTTCAACCCATTTGTAATTGACCTAAGAAAGATCTTTGACCCAATCTTAGGTTGATTACAGATGAGCATTGGTTTCGTTATTCATTAGGTGGTGGCATGTTCGTTTGCTACCTTAGTGTTATTAAAAAGTACCCCGTTAGCTTCCTTAATGTTATTAAGATAGTACTGGGAATAATGCTGAGATTTAAAGGTTAGTTATTTAACGGTTCACGTAAGTGGTTATAGACTGATTTCGATCAAACCTCAATATGTTTATCTTCTTAGTTGACATAAGTAAATTTGATTAGAGATTTGTGAGTACTCCGAAGACCTATAAGAAATACTCTTGAATTCAAATACGATTCCATTTCTTTCATATAACCACAAAGTTCTAGCGCCATATACTACTACTCTTTTTCCTCCTTGTTTCAATCGCGGAAGTTGAACTCAAGGATGAATTTTTGTGTAGTATGATTCCTTACACATATTAATAATTTAATATAAACGCGACTGCGATTTTATCTTTCGTCAAAAGAATACCGATTCCATTGACACAAATACGTAATTATTAAATGCGATTGATCTAGTCTTTTACAATTATTATCGTTAAATTAATTACTTATAAGACTTATGTCTGAATACGGTAGCATACTCAAACCTAATTGTTCTTTTTTTGTTAACTTCTTCGACGAATTTTATGAGAATAATCGACAATGGTTTATTTTTATTTAATTTCATTTAATTGCTTATTATAAGTTTAGATAGGCAAAAGAAACAAAAGTAAAAGTGCACAGACATTCTCCTTGAAATTCAAATGAATATATTTGATAGAAACTGATTTAAGCCAAATTAGTTAAATTAAAATTAAAAACTTAATGTAAAAAATGTGATGTTTCAACATATATTATCTTGTTCAAAAATTAGATTCTAATTATAATTCTCTACTATTAATTATTTCTTAAACTACGACGATTATATTGATTCTAAGAACTTCGCTTTAAAACAAAATCTTCTGCTATAAATATTTTTAGCGTTTTAGTAACTTTTTTACTGCATTTTTTTTTCATTTGAGGCAGTGGCTCGGTGCGGTATTTTCATTGTGTTAAACATCCCGAAATGTCATTCGTATGTAACGAGACATTTCTTTTAGGTCAACGTTACCCCGCCGCTCCGCTTTCATACATCGCGGACCTACTCAGTTAAGAGCGACCCCCATAGTACTTCACATTTTTTAGTTACTTATTGTTGCCTTGAGTGGGCGTAGCGTGAATCAACTTACTAATATAATTTATGTTGCTTTAAGCTCGTATTGATAAATCATCGTTTATATAGCATCACCGTTTGAAGTGTTTACACTGTTACTTGACTTTGGTTTATATAAAAGGCTCTTCTTGGTAAAAAAAAAAGATATCATATGAAAAAAACGAAATTATTTCTAATATTTAGATACTTTTAATTATTTTCATTATACCTATTGTAACAAATATGAAAAAAAGATATTTTTTTTAAATTTTCCTTAAAAAATATACGTATCTAATAGCATACTCGTATAGAAAATATATTTTTAAAAATCACGAAAATCCCATACAAACTTTGATTTTGTACGAAAATACCTTAACTTAAAAAAATTACACACTAAAGACCTCACTTATCTGGTTCTAAAAGAAATCCATGTCTGGTAAAAGCAATCGTTGTTGAATAATTTTACGATACCCATCTCAATTACTTACAGTGCGTTTCTTTACAATTTCAGATCCATAACAACTCTCTTCATTCCACTCTCACATATAATGTGGTTAATCGGAACCGGATATACGGATAACCCAAGAGATTTTGAGCAAGTGAGTACCTAACCATTGTCCGCTAACTTAGTTTCTTTGTTCCACACTTTAACTACTTAACCGATCAACATTAAATATTGTATACACGTGGCTAAGGTATAGATAATGGTATGCACATATTGGCTGGGTACAGAAAATGGTCTACACATTGCCAGAGTACAGAAAATGGTGCACATGTTGCCAGGGTACAGAAAATGGTGTACATATTGCCAGGGTACAAAAGATGGTATACATATTGCCAGGGTGCAAAAATTGGTGTACATATTGCCTGGGTGCAATAGTTGGTGTACATATTGCCAGGGTGCAAAAGTTGGTGTACATATTGCCAGGGTGCAAAAATTGGTGTACATATTGCCAGGGTGCAAAAGTTGGTGTACATATTGCCAGGGTGCAAAAGTTGGTGTACATATTGCCAGGGTACAGAAAATGGTGTACACATTGCCAGGGTACAGAAAATAGTTTTAATTACTTGTACCGGTACATTTTAAAGTTCACTGCCAAAAGTCTATTCTAACATCCCTTTGGTAAGAGTTGATCCCCTATAATACGAATAAGAAGATTTAATTTGCTTTAAAAAACACATTCATAAGTGGGTCTCATACTAGAAATTCCTGTGCTGTGGGTAACAAAATTTTTCTATTTAGATTGTTACATTGTTATTAAAGTATAGTTTTAAAAGCAAAGGTTAACGAAGAGATAAAAAATTAAACACGATTCAAGCGCGATTAGTATTCTTATTGCCAAAACACCGTAACAATGCCATTACTTGTATAATAAAGTTTTTATTTATAGTGGTTTGGAGCCCCACATAACCCTACGTCGGCCCCGTGGCAGTAGGGTATCCGTGCCAGATTTTTCTCGCATTTATTTATATAGATATATTGTATAAACTGTAATCTACTCTCTCTACTTAATGTATTCAAATAGAGAAATATACGTCGCTGTTTAAGATTAACTTTGAAAAAAACTTAAAGCAAAGATTCTTACAAAACTATTTACCATTGCGAAAAATACTAGATACGGCAACCATAATATTAGCATTAATTTACATAATAAGTTGTTGTTTCCAGTCGTAGAATTCACCCAAATATGACTGTGAATATGAATGATGCTAATTAATATTTAACATCATAATAACAATGCTTTTTTGTATATTTTAATACTAAATGAAATTAACTTATTAATATTATTTATACTGATAGAACAACATCTGATCATACAACTTAAAGTAACAACCAATTTGGCTATAAAACCAATTCGCTTTTAAATAAGAGCCTCAAAAATAGGAGAAAACCTTTCAGAATTACCGGACACCAGTTGTGTTATTACATTGTTCTTACAACCACTAAAACACCTAGGTTTAAGACGGCAAAAACCCAATGGGCTGTGTGTCAGATTCGTCCACTCCCCTATTGCACTATTGACGTGACCATTCCTAACACAAGCCGAGCTTAGTTGGAGGGGTTAACAAAATTACTTGTATCTACTCACATGCTAGTAGTATTATAAAAAAATCTTAAGTTATGTAGCAGCGCCTTACAACCGGTAAACCCGTTCGAGTAACATTAGCAAATTAAAGTTACGTACGCATCACTATAAATACCTACGTATGTTATGTACTCATTCGCAAAGAAAACATTATAGATTTTACTGTTTTAATAAACAGCTAACATCTCCCGATGCGTATTTTAAAGGCAATTATGATTTTTTGCTTCGTTATTCAAGTACGTGCAATATATGCGCGTAGAATATTTTGGTTCCGTGGTTTATATTCGATTAACAACAATTTCGTGTTTTATTGCGCACGAATGCTTCTGCACGAATGCACGAATTCTTACTGCTCGCACTGCATTGGGTAAGTGCATTGGTAAGGGTATTGGGTACGTGCATATATGCAATCATGCATACACATGCATGCATGCACACTTACTTAGTTGATTTTATTTACCTATTTTTTTATAAGGAAGGTAGCAAACGAGCATGCAGTCCACCTGATGGTCAGTGGTCACTGCCGCCCATGGACGTCTGCGTCAACTCAAGGATTGAAGTTCTTTCTCAGGTCGACCATAATGCTTTGGACTAGGACTAGTTGGAACGCCTCAGTTAAGATGTCTCCCGTACCACACCCTTCACACCAGAACACAGCAGCAAGGACACTGCTGTTATAAGACAGAAATAGTAGCAAGGTAAGCAGAATTAGAGTGCATACGTTGTCATTACTCTGATCTGTCTGTCCTGTGTTGATAACAGGACTCCTGCATGAGCGCCAGTGACCACCTTGAGGTGGCATGCATGGTCTTCAATATTTTTTATTAATGCTACCTCAATATTATAAAAAAACCCATAACAAATCCTAGATTCTTGCTCCTATCTAAAAACGCTATCACGTATATTGGCTTATTTTCCCAGGCACATCAATGGTTTCACTACCAACTGATCTTCAGCGGGATGGTGATTGTCCAAATCTTCTTCGTAGTCTCCGGTTGTGTCCTGGCCTATAACTTGCAGCTGACCGCGGAGACTAGACCTTTTACTTGGAACCTTGTGCCAAAGATTATACTTTCTAGATGGACAAGGTAAGTAAGGCATTATTGACATAGTCTTTGCAGCTTAGAATGTTCATGGAAACATAAATAACATTTGAACGTTAACCTCCATTTGTATTATCTTACATACTACTTTCTATAATAATAATAGAATAACATGTAAAATAATTTCTAATTGATCATGTGCTCATCCTTTCAAAGGTACCGTAGTAGCGATAATACTATGTGGGATTTTCACCCAATAAAAAGCTTCTCCAACCTATACTGCGCCTTCTGAATCCAGTATCCCACCGTCTTCTTAAAGTCATCAAGTCCACCTTCGTTCTTTTGTCAAAACGAGGTCGCCACTCGAGGAGTTCTGATCCTTTGTCGGTAATCGAGGATCCTTCCTGATCCATTGTCGGTAATTCGAGCGATGTGGCCTGATGAACATATTAAATAAAGTTTTATATTAGTTTAATCTTGGAATTTCAGGCTAACACCAGCTAATGGCCTTGTGGTCGTATTTACGGCTACTTGGCTCCGACACCTCGGCTCTGGGCCTCTGTGGAAACTGAGCGTGGATAGCGTGGCCACCGACTGCAGAAACCATTGGTGGCAGCACTTTCTCTATTTCAACAACTACGTCAAGGAAGACAAGGCCTGCGTTATACCTTCCTGGTAAGATTGGAAGACAATTGATTTTTGTTCAAAAAAACTTGAAACCACTTTGAATATAAAGGGCATAATTATCAGAATAACCCATGAAACTATAACTATTTGAGGAAGTCAGGTCATAAAAATCTTAACTTAGAACGATATCTCATAATTTTATAGTTAATTCAATGTCTAGCTGGTCTGGAATGGGAAAAGTCGAACCCCCAGACGGAACTCGCTCTTCTGAGCCTTTCCTGAAGTTCATTTCAGGTAAATTGCTGCTGACTCACTGCAATTTATTTAGACCCAGACCCAGAACTTTCACTATCTTTTGGGGCAGTAGTTTTGCAAGAAAATATTTTTTGATGAGCAATAATAGACCTAAGTTTTTTGCAATCTCAGGCAGTAAGGATTAGGGTTCAACTAAGAGTTTCTTAAAATTTCAGGCATATCGCAACTGAGATGCAGCTATTCACTGTGGGGGTGATAGTATATATAGCGACGATGAGGAAAGGCCGGCAGATGGCGCTGGCGGCGCTGACGCTGCTCGGCATGCTGGCGCCGGCACTGCACGTGTGGCTGCAGGACTTGGACGCTTTAGTCCTACATAGGCCAGAGTGAGTAACATTTTTTTTAACAAAAGTAACATCTTTCAAAAGTACCCAATACCGCGGGAGTGATATAGGGTTATTTGGGATTTCCCCCGCTAAAATCCCTTCGGTGGCCGTTATGCTCTCTTTGGGGGTACCCAGGAACTCCAAGAAACTGTCTCCTGATAGTTCACGTCGTCTCATTAAAGCACATCGCTGGGGTGTCTGTATTTCTTGACTCAATTCCTTCCTAATGTATGCCATTGGGACACGACTCACACCTTGTAACCTACATCAATTTCTAATAGAACAAAGGAAACTCTAACATTAAAGTGAAGTAGCCCAATAGGTAGTGTGCTGGACATACGATCGAGAGATTATGGGTTCGAGCCTCACTCATTACACTATTGACGTGAACCCACTCCTAACATAAGCCTTTTGCGCTTCCATTCCATCTATCTATTCTGACATTATGATAAAACTTGACATAACTACGCCTCACTTCCTTTCGACTTATACGATTAAATCAGAGCTCATCAGTGTAAACATTGCAACTCTAAGATAATTAATGATGGAAGTATGATAAGATATAATAAATAATAAAGCCTTTATTTCTTGCACTGATAAGATATAAATGTACATATCTATGCAACGCTGCTATAGTCCCACAACACCTTTTTAAAAATAATTTTATAGGACGATAGATATGATCGTATAAAGTCTTTTTACGATCGTAACTCACAAATCGAATTTTTGTAATGTGCCGTTTTCATACTAAAGGTGCAAAGTATTAACTCCATTACAATATACACCATTACATATATAATACTCTATCCTAACTACTCCAGATTCTATCGGATGTTCGAAAACGACACATACCGCTCCATGCACATCCTCGGCCACAACAACTTCTCTGGCTACACCATCGGCATGATCACTGGCTTCATCTCATATTATTGCGTGAAGAACAAAATTAAATACTCCAACATTAAGGTAATTATTCTGTTCTATTTCAGCAATAATAGTTGCTACAATTAGCAACATGTGACATAAGATATGATAAGAGTTTTCATCAATCGATTTGGAACGCAATTAATTTCATCAAGCTAAAGTGATTAAATTTGATATTGTAAAAGTTGTGTCCGAGGGTAAGTTTAGCAATATTACCGAGCATCGATTGAATTCGATTCGTAATGATTCAATAACTTCGCATTCGTCTGTCGATGTTAATAACATATTTTCAAAGTCAATAAGGATAAACTTGACGCGTCCACTTACAAAAGTATTATTCAGAACCACATAGAGGGCTCAAACATATTGAGTTAGGCACGTATTTAAGGTTAAATAAATTAGAAGCTAAATTATGAATTATTATTAAACTCGGGTAAAGTGTTGTCGAAATATTATTGACAGACAAACGACTGCACTCAGAGACGTTTAATATTTATCTAAAGTGTCAAGTCTATACAAAATAGTATTTTTACCTTAGATTACTTCGGCCTTCGCTCCAAAGTAATGTAGGGTTAAATAATATTTTAATAATTATAAAGATGAGGTGAGGTCAGTCAAAAGCTTAATCTAAGTCCAAAAATTCCTTTCCAGTTAAAATATGTCATCTGGATCATACCTCTGGGTATTATGGCTCTCTTATTATCCGGAAGGCTGTTCTATGTGGAAGGTGAACGACCACACGTGCTCATCCGGATGGCATTCGCTGCTGTCCATCGAGTGACCCTTGGAGTGATGGTCGCTTTACTGATACTGAATCTGGTGATGAAGTTTGAGAGTAAGAGGCTTTGAATTCATTCAACAACTCTAACGAAAGATATTAAATTGACTGCAAATATTTATTTATTATAATAGGTATATTTAGTAAGGTCAAAATATACAGTTTCTTTATGCAACTAATGAAAGGGATGTTAAGATCTAAATCGAAGGCTCAATCAAAGGTGCCAATTTACCTTCGATTTATAACAAAGAGTGCAGTTTCATTTTGTGAACGAGCTTTGACTAATAATATTTAATTTCTCAATTCTAGACGTGCTAAGTCGGATACTGGAGTGGCCTGGGTGGGTGATAGCGAACAGGTTATCATACAGTGTCTATTTGATACATGTGAGTTTCATCCACGTGCTATTAGGAGCCAGAACACAATTGGGACACGTTTCATTTTTCCACGTGGTAAGTTTATTTTTATGGCATTTTTATAACTTTAATTTTTAAAAATTGGCATGTTGAGCGGAGTACGTAGTCTTCTTAAAGATATGGTAATTGCCGTCCATAAAAATCTGTAACCAACCATAAATAGTACTACATTTGAAATAAGAGAAAGAAACAAGAAAATAAATTTATTCTCAGACATAACGCAGACACATAAATAAACAAAAAAGGTCATGGCAAACACATGAGATCAGCAAACAGAAGAGAATAAAATAAAATAAAAATATATGCGCATGATATTAGTAAAACATCAGTAGTGTATATGTAGCGCCATCTATGTCATTACATTACCTATTATTCCAAAGGCCAAATCACTCAGATTACCCAAGTATGGTCAATTCCCAGAGAGTATTGTGCGTGATTTTCGTGTTTTTCTTTCCTTTGTTTCCTTTATTTTCTTTCCTTAATTTTAGATCACCCTTGCTATAGATTTTGTGGTTTCTTTTTTAAATTTAACAAATTTAAATATTATATGTTCCAGATATTAAACCACTTCGGCATCGTATCTATGTCTTACTTAGCATCAATACCATTCCACTTGTTGCTCGAGGCGCCTTTGCTATCAGTATTTAAGAACGCGTTAAAAGGAGAATCCTTGGAGAGAAAACAAAAGAAGATCGAATAACAGAACAACCTAGAATAAATATATTAGAATAAATAGTTAATAAATATATTAGAAGGTTTATATAACGAAGTGTCATTTCAATGCTTTTAGCTTACATTATTTACATCAATCTTTGTTGATATACATAATGTAGATAATTAATTGGACTGAGCACTAAATTAGAATGCCTCGGTTAGCTGTGTATCCCTGGCCACACCTTCAAACCTTCAAAAGAACACAGCAGTAAATACACTGTTGTTATAAGGCAGAAAAATGTGTGGTCATTGTGCCTCCGGAGACGAATCCTAAAAGGTTCTACCACCTTCGAACTGTGAACTACTAAATATAAGTTTACTTATTAAAAAACGAACATGCAGACAGCTTAGTAAAGTACTCATTAACATTAATGAAATCGATTATTATGGGAAAGCGGTGAAGTCGAACCAAGGTTGCTTTGACAGTTTCCTTTATTTTCATGTTTATTCTTCGCGCCCAATATCCACAGACTATCCTCGTACAATGTGCCAACCTCAAACGCTGAACACAACCAAGTTGGTAAACATGACACGGCGATCTACGACTGAAACAACATTAAATAATTTCAAAATCATGAAGTGGTCATGACAATCAGGCTTTATTTATAATACAACATTTTATTGCAAGGACAACTATTATGAAACTAAAATTTTGAATGTTTACCAAAAGTAATACTTGTATTATGATAAGTAAAATCTTAGATAAGAGAATACCTACACAAAAAGAATTTACAAGAAACGTAAACTCATCTATAATAATAGGACACAAAATAATTTTTACGTGATTTAACAAAAGGGGCGTGGATAATATACCTATAGCAGAAATGAATATTATATAAGTTAGGTGCTCAGGCGCACTTCCTACCGCCGCAAAATCTTTTCCCTGTTCCCGTCTCAGTCCTAGTCGCTAGTAATCTTTACCGAATTACAGATTTGAAATCAACACACAGCGCCATCTACTTTGTTATCAAAGTTAGTTGTGTTACCAATATACTGAACAGCACCATCTATTGGAAACTTATAAAATTATTCAATATTATACGGCTTCGTCATATGACAAAATCTTTTTTTATATTATAACATCATGATAGCAAACCAGCATGCAGTCCGACTGTAATAACAAGATAAGAACATTCAGATCCCGTGGGAATCTTTGAAAAAAAATATATGCCCTTTAATCGTCTCTATCGACCACTTAATAATAATAAACAATAATCAAAATCAGTTCAGCCGTTTCAGATATAAGCCCTGACACACAGAAAGACATACATACATTTAAAATAATGTTTCTGTTTTAGTATCTTGTAAACAAATATTAGTACTAGATATAACATACTTATTTTTAAATTTAAGACAGACGCTTCAAGTTAATTTATATGTATAGATCTTGATTAGTTGCCTTACCTATCACTGATGTTAATAGTAATAATATTGACAGTTTCTTATAAGCCTAAGTAACTAGTTAATATAGACAAGGATTCGAACTTAACAGGTGTTAAGTGTCAAGCGTACGTACCACCTGCTCCGTTTTTACCGGGATAGTCCCAATATTGTTCCACGCCCTTTCGCATTCTCATATATAATAACATCAAGAATCAAAAATGTTTATTCATTATCACTACATACTATAAAACAAAGTCGCTTTCCGCCGTCTGTGTGTCTGTATGCTTGGATCTTTAAAATTACGCAACAGATTTTGACGGTTTTTTTAATAGTATGATTCAAGAGGAAGGTTTATATGTAACATTCATTAAATACTGGAGAAATACTGTTATTTTTGAGGTTTCTAATGTGATGTCGTAAATAAACGCATTTTTTGCGCTTACATTGCAATCACTGGCAAGATAAATCAAAATAATGTACTACAGAATTGTACAACTTAAAAAGGTCTACAAGAGTCTTCGATGGTATATATCTTAGGGATAACCCAAAATAGCTATTCTTATCGCTCACTAATCGGGGAAAAGAACAATAACTTAACAAAACATTGTCCTACAAATGGGACGAGGACAGAGACAGGGAAATGATACATTTCCATTAGTCTTTAGATATCGGCCTTCGACGCCCTCGGGTTTTGATAGTTACATTTCATGAAATAACATTTCTCCTTTTAAATCAAATATCTCTTTATCGTTACTAATGTATATACTCAATGCGAATTTCTAATCATCTATTATTATTATTGCGTCCTACAACTACTGTTCACGCGAAACAAGACGCTAGAAAAAACTAGTGTAATAAAAAAACTTTGTCATCTTTATAAAATCCTTATAAACACAATCTCAGTAAAAAGTCGTCACATCGCGCCAGTCATAATGTAATTGTATATTCATAATGTAATTGTGTACTCTGAGCAAATATTCCCACATCAAGATGCCCTAAGTTTGTTAAGATAATGTTATCTGAACTAATGCATATTATATAAAAAGTATGTTACACATTTACTTCGTAACAGAAGTAACAATGTCTCGGGAAGAACGTATACGATTGTGTCTTAAAAAAATAGCTGAAGACCAAGGTTACGATGACTACGATATTAAAGTGAGAACGACGTCTACTGGCGGAGCCAATTATACGTCCCAGCTATTCCCCTGCTCAATCACCGCACAGGGGAAACCTGAACTTGATCTCTTCGCCAAATCGTCGGATCTAAGTGACGATTTTCGAACGATGACCGACTTCACCATATTCAAAACAGAAATCCTGTATTTTTCCGAACTAGTCCCAAAGTACCGAGAGCTGGAAAAAATCTACAACGTCCCATACGAGGGAAGGCTATTGGCGCCGAAGTATTATGGCGGCAGCAGAGATTACATGGAGGAGATTTCCATTTTTGAGAATCTAGCAAATCAGGGCTTTCGTGACTTTGACAGAACAAAGTGCGTCGATTGGGAGTATGCGGCCAAATGCGTGGACCAATTGGCAATATTGCATTCATTGTCAATTGCCTATTTGCAAAAATATCCAGAAGAGTTTCTGGAGGTAACGAAAATTCTAAGAACCGGCATCTTCGCGCAGAAGTTGCAACAGTATACTGACCGATGTATAAAGATGTGTATGAATGTGGTGCGCGAGGAAAATAAAGAAAGAGTGGGAAAATTTTTGAAGAACATGACAAATAATGGCTTAGAGAAATTCTTCGAAATAGAAAGACAGCCATGTTTGATTCACGGGGACTTTCGACCAAGCAATATCATGCAAAGGGTGGATAAAGTAAGTTTTTACCATCTACATTTGGAAGTTTGAGGTATAAGGAGGTTTTAATATGTCGTGTTTTATGCTGTTGTTGTACTATTGCGAGCCACTTACCATTAGATGACTTCCAGTGACGTCTTAACAATCGGAATCAACCCTAAATAGTATTGTAGGTTTATTTGAGGTTTACAAATCGCACATTTAGGAAAAGGACGACACATTTCAAAAAAATTTTTTTTTTTTGAGTTACGGTCGTAAAAGACTATACAATCATATCTAAAGAAACTAGTTTAAAATATTAATATTATTGAACGCCTGAACAAATTGATTAGCTATGCATGTGGTAGGTATTCATTTAAGTGGTATTTGCTATCGTACTTTAGCCGGTGGTATTATTTTGTTGAAATTAAAAATAAATATATAATGACATCTATATTAGCAAAGTTGCAATTAAAAAAAATGAGTCCAGCAACTCTCTACTTGCAAACTATGCTATGTTATGACAACTATGCTTGCCAGAAGATAAATAACCGGTACAAATATATTGTATACCAAAATCTGTTTTTAATACCTAAACTCGTTTACCTCAAAACGACAAGGTATACCAA
>DWGW01000424.1:0-15313 GCA_018247775.1 Udranomia orcinus
ATAATAATAAGTGGAAACTCGTTTCCTGTTTGCATAAATAGGTCCGATTATAATAATATTTATAATCATAAAAGGAATTCGACGAAATACGTACAGATTATAAAGGTACATGATATTTCGTGTTAGGCAAACCTAATTCCCTTTTCAGCAGCGAGCGCGTCACGTCTGCGATGTTATCAAATCTTCATACAGTGTTGACAGATTTGATTGAATCTGAATTTTGTTTGCTCATCTGGAGCTCATTCCGACGTGCCGATAGACTGAGGGACGTGAAATCTTTTCATTCTCCGACAGACAGCCACTATATCTATGGTTTAACACAAAATATTTGACTTAGATACTTGAATGCCTATCTGAATTACTCGAGATCTCAAAATATAATTGAGATTATTTTATTGTTATATCTCCTATTACAGATAGTAAAAAATATATATATCGCAATAAATAAAAGAATAACAAATAGCCAATTGTTACAACAACTTCCTTCTTTTTAAAATATGTATATATTGCGTCTTGAATACGAACATTGTGTACACTTATTATATACCAATATATTATATTTTAAATATGAAGTAATAATGGTGAAAGAAGAACATATATTACTTGGAAATATAGTTTTTGAACAATTATAATCCGATATCGATTAATTACGCACTAATTATTATTCCTTTTGTCGATACATTTAACTATACATTTCCACTATAAGCTGTGAGCAGTACTAAATTACGCAGTCAAAAATAATATTTCACGTCTGATATTTGTTTATTTCCACCAATAAAATAATACAGCACAGACGAACTCACAATTTAAACACTGGAATATTTTTGACGAAATGTAGGCACTGTAGGCAAATATAAAAATTGACGTGTTTTCTCGGCCGTATAAAATACCATCGTTATCGTTTAAAAATACTTGTAGTCTTTGATTACATTTACATGCGTAACGCAGAATATATCTAACGTTTATATAAAATTTTAGATCGCGTATACCTTTTAATATTTCTTTTGTGTACCTATGTTACCTTTGTTAACATTAATGTCTTTGAAGAACATTTATGACCTACATATATACATCTTGGCAATGTATTACATAAGTTAGTGTAACGTGTACGTGGAACTCAGAATAACAATAAAGTTTTATATGAAATTATAACCATCCTTAAAGCTTCACCATAATCAAGCCCAGGAATTGGGTAACTCGTAAAAAAGGCTACCTTGTATAGAAATATAGATAATACGAACTACATATAAACGTTGTTAAATCTAATAGCTAGTATATGTATATGGTATGTGATGGTAAAGGTATCCATCCGAACTTTAAGCATTGTGTTAAGGTTGTTTAATTTTAAAAGTCATACTAAACTAAAAAAATATCAGTTGATAAAACCAAAGCAACTTTTAACTTAAGTGGCTTGGTTGGCTAATCTTTATTCTTTTATCGCTGAATATCTAGCTCGTGCCGGCATTCAATTTGCGTGACAATAACTTCGTTTGTCGTCATGTTCGCGATGTGTAGGAGACAACCAATTTCCGCTATGTAAAAAACGTTCAGAAGATACCTTGAAGATACCGGTTAATAACAATTTCTTGTGACATACGTAAGTAAAAGACCGTTAAAAATAATAATTACAAAAATTAGTTGTGCTAGTAATTAAAAGAAAGAAAATATAATAAATATTATAGTCTTATCTTACTGCTACTTCGTACGTAACACGTATATTGCTACTGAATATACTCGCCTGGTACCACAATACTCGCGGTACAATGTAAAACTTCTATTTTCACAGTAATACCTTACGTTACGTTAGTAGGTTACGACTTACGCGGGTCCGATGTTACGCGATTGTTCAATTTCATGAATTCGTCTTTTGTTTGAGTATTCTTTATTGATTATAGAGAGAAAGTAAATATCAAATCAAATAAGAATAATGTTACATTTCGAACGTTACACGATTTCGGTTTAAAAATGAAAATTTGTTTATAAAAGAAGACATACCCCGAGTTACGCGAGTTCAACTTACGCGGATATCACTGAGTCCTATCGCGTAAATTCGGGGTATTACTGTCCTTCAGAAAAGGCATTATTTCTCAGGCATCCGAACCTTTGGAGATTTGATTTTCATGGCATGAAATTTGATAACAAGTAAATTGTGGAACAAAACTATTCTCCACACATTTCATTTCCAAGAAAAGCTAACTTTAATAAACAAATCAACACCAGTACACTTTGTATAGGCTTCTAATTTATTACACAGAACACTCCCTCACCTAACTGCGCCGTAACTATGTTTACAGACAGTATTAGTTACTACTAAGTACCTACCTACTGGCTGTCTAAGTTAATTGTATGCGCTTGTATTGCGACGAATACCATCCCCAGTTTAGGATCGTAACGTATTTCACCCAACCTTTTATTTTACTTACGACTGTATTAATAATATGAAATTTTATATCTTACTAATATTATGAAAACGAATTAAGGATGTTTGTTACTCACACAAAAATAATGTAATGGATTTAGATGACATTTTACAATAATATAACTTACACATCAGATGAGCACATACTAAGTAAGGTGTAAAAACTCGACCATTTGGGAGTAAGGCGTGCGCTGCAAAAACAGACGAGTAAAGTAACGTGGGGAAAATCACGGGCTAAAGCTAGTTATGTTCCTATATCGATCATTAGTTTAAATCCTCACATAAATAAACATACACTATAGAATGGATTTTATCTTGTTATGAAAATTTTAAGGTTATTTCAATTTCATTATAGGATCACATTTCATCATTAAGTTAAAATTCGTATGTTCATTCTTTTATCATGCAAAAAGGAAAGCATCCAATTTTATGAAATTCCACATACGAGTATTTATGCTGAAAGCTATACCTGATTCCATTATTCAAATTGCTATAAGAAATTTAAATCCGTTAATTTAATTCGCGAAAAAAGCTGCAGTTGCAGTTAATCTGTACATGCGAATAAGCAAAATACCACGGACATCATAATAGCTTACTTAAAGCTATTATGAAGTCTAAAACTAAACCAATTGACAATTGAAATAACTTAGCATCCGGCATTTTTGAAGTTCAAGTATTTTTATACAACGCGAACCGCGGTCGACTGCTAGTATTCAGAAATTAGTTCCTTATTTTATTAGTGCAGAAAACCAATATGTTTTATATTAACGAAGGTCTGGCACGAATACGCTATCAGCCTATATTAAGAGTCAACAAAGTAAGTAAAAAGTTTGCGCTTAAACATGGGGTTTCCCTCATATATCGATCTCCAGTTAGAAGGTAATACGCGAGAAATATTAGGACATAGAATCTAGACAGAAATGTTGCCCCCATACTACTTAATCTTATTACATTAAATACTATAAAATGCTCAATAATATCCAATTGCAAGAATAAGATTATGCACCACAAAACAAAAGTTAACCGTAACTGTAACTGTAAAGAACCAGTTACACGGTAAAAAAACCAGTTGATGTCCTCCTGAACGAGTTTCGGCCACGTCGGCCAATCTCGATGGAGATCTGCCATCTGCGCGGGAGATATTATAGTGCATGAGTGTGTGCGCAAACATAGACGCATTCTGTTCCCTCACTCTCATGCTCCGATGGGACGGCAAACCGACACGACCGGTGAGAGATCAGGCGCAGGACTAACGGCTTTACGTGCTCTGCTTTTTAAACCAATACATACAATACAAACAAAGTTTACAAAATTAAATATAAGAGAATGGACGTGTATTAAACTAAAATTTTCTTATTTAGATTAACTTAGATACAATTTATTTTACCGTAAATGGCCGGCCTTTTACGCTTGTTGTTCATCTTGCTTTTTGTTTAGTCATTAGAATTAATCGAACAAAAATCTAAAAAAAATAATCAGGCACATCATGACAATACTATTTAGTGGATTTATTGAAAGAAATTTGCTAATAATATGGCATATATGTTTTTCGAAATTCAGCAGATCTTTTGGTCATAGTATCAGGCGTTACTTTGAAGAGATCAATGCTATTCGATTATGTAGCTATTACTCACATGACTCATGCATACAACACATATATAAAGAAATAAATAAAGGTATAAACCACCATATTTCTCCTACCGAAAAAATATATGACAAATGAGGCATGCCCCAACCTTATCTAATAAGTTTAAAGCCACTACTGTTCAGCGTACCTCGCGTGTGTGTCACGATGCTCTAATTTATGTCATGTTGTTAAAGCTTCTTCACGTGGTACGATATTGCTACGAAGCAGACGGTACAAGTACTAGACAAGTATCTAATAACTATTCCGCGTAGTTACTGTAGCAGTAATAAAATTTGTATCAACGTGGAACAGTTACGTCCTTCTTTGTCTCCTTTTACATATTATAGATATTAGTTTATTACGAAAAATACTTTGACATATCGCACCTATAGGACGAAAATGACACATTACGATCGTAAAAAGACTTTATATGATCATATCTATCATTCCGTAAAAATAAATTGCCACATTCAGGCTGGATCGGGACAAAGCTGCAATATCGGAAGTAATTATTTGACCGTAAATCAAATTTTTTTTTTTTGTAAATGTGTCATTTCGTCCTAAAGTTGCGATATACGAACGACATATATGACATATAAGACTTGAAAAATGGGGTCATCATTCAAACTATTAAGTCAGTAATATGATTTAAATCTAAATAAACGTAATTGTAAATTCAAGATACCTTTAGATGAAACGGGGGTTAAGGACTCTGCTTCATTATAAAATAATCAGAGTTAATTAAAACGGCGATATTACTCTACAGAGCTTAACTCGGTATTACCTCGAGGCAAGAACTTACGACGCGATGTTTTAATATTAGGTTCCAGATACACAGAGCAGTTTTAGGAATTTAACGGATGGGGACGGACTTGTAGTACTATTGAGGTGTAAATTACAAAGGCGCGTCGTGGATAAAATATATCTGTTTTCGGATATTTATAAACTAGGAAACTCTTGGGTAATGTATCTTTTCTATGGATAATAATATAATATATAAATAGCTTTCACCCACAGTTTCGCTGGCGCTTAATTTAATAGTAGTTTAGTTTTTCGGATGTGATAGCGTAATAACGGAACTCACATTCGCATTTATAATATGTATGGATATACGATAGTGTTACATTGAAGATATGTGTGAAAATATCTTTCAAATATTAATTAATTATACAGAGAAATATGTTGGAACATACTTCTTTGTTGCATTGGTCCTCTTATTGTTAGTATCTAAGTGTGAAGTTCGATTTGATAATTTCTTTGTTATTATTATCCGTAAACAGTTCAATGCGTACATGGCTTTATAATAAAACAACAGACAACAAAGTGCACGTTCTATTGCGCTAGCTTATTCAATCTGCAAAGCTCAACATAATAAGAACAAAAAATAATTGAATTTAAAACACTGGATTCTCGACTATAAATGTAGTGAGTTTTTCAGAGACAAGTATTTTTATAAGAGGATTTATTATGCGAGGTAAATTAACATAATTATGATTCTAGAAACTAGCCGTTTGTAGAATCTCAATTAGTGAGAATCCTCTGGAAATGTTATATAAATGCATGTGGTACTATAATAGCATCTACTGCACAAAATATTTTTTTAAAAGTTAAGAATAATAATAGGATGCAGTCGACCATATAACCATATACCAATAAAGCTCGCCAAACATTTTAACCAATTAGCATTAAAAAGTTTATGTCATATAAATAGACAAATTTATGTTGCATTCAATAGAAACATCAATGTCTTGAATGGATTATAAAAAACGTAAACATCTATATTTTACCTAGTAACAAAGTTTCATTTCTATGACATTAAACAATTTAATCTGCAATAACTAGTCAGATCGTTAAGTTATCGTATAACAACACACTCGTTACGAACGAAACACTGTTGTCGTTAAAAAAGGGATAAAACACGTTTCTGTGTTTTCCCGAATACTCGAGACATGTTTGGATTTCATAAAACAAACACTCACAGTGAGTGGAAACGAACGGACATCGGTTGCTGAAAGAATTATGTTTATTTAGCACTTGTGTGCTGATTATGGATAAAATTTTACGAGCTATTCTCCATGTAGAGCAATTTTGTACGTCATTCCCGATGACACAGAGGCTAGGGTCAAATTAGGTGGAATTAGTCAAAGAGTGGAAGAGCCGTGCGATTCACAAGTATACATCGATCGATTTTACGTATAATAATGTCACTAATAACCTAAAACTATATAATTATGACACATAAGTATGACAATAGACCAGATATATAAGTACTACATTATACAAAAACTCGCTAGCCCCAAGTATACCATGAATAACTACAAAAGCTTTTATGCAAGTAAGAAATCTTCTTAAGGTATTATGTCATATGAAGCTCAAACAATTAAAACTTTACACGTGTTTTTAATTTCTATTTCAGGTCAAGGTATTTGAGGGGCATTTGAGAAACTTTATTTTAAAGAATCCATACATCGTAATGAGATCTCATTAAAGCGTATGTTCAGTGACAAATATCCATAAGGAAGGTTTTCAGACCACACGCGATTTACACTCGGTGTCCAAAGTGTCTCGCTGAACCCGAGGAACTAATTATGCACAAGCGAGAGCTTCAAAATAATTCTAATGTCTGACGGAGGACTGCCTTTAAATAATTCATAAGGCTTTTGGGTTGCGTCACCGCGCCGAAGAGGTGTCGAAAATCTGTACTACGAACACTGTAAAACTTTAAAGGTATACGAGACCTTTCGACAACTTTGTGGCTCAGAACTGTAAAATTCCATTAATGTACTAAGTGCAATTAGTTGTTAGAGGATCACGTAACTTTATGGTAACAATTTTGGGTTCAGGTAAACTCCCTAAACTGGGTTCCCCTGAATGAAGAGGCCTGAAGCATACTCCACCTGCTGCTGCTCCAATGCAGATGGCAATGACGATGTAGCGAATTTCGTATATCAGATCTCTTTAGTAAGAGGCGGACCATCTGGAATTGGACAGAGTTGAATGCTTTTTTAATTCGCATTTACCAATACGAGTATAAGCTTCCTGTCTTGAAAATAACGTAGCACATAAGAGCGTTGTTATTAACACAAACCACGGCCTTTACGCTTAACCTGCTCGGCTATACACAGTTTACATAAACCGCAGGGCCATGTGCGCCTCGATCGAGTAATTTTCATCTAATATTAACACGCGTGTTCGATTTGAGTTCGTGTCGGATTGCCGTCCCGTCGCAATATGAGAGTGAGGAAATAGAGAGTGCACTTATGTTTGCGTACATACTTGTGTACTATACTATCTCCTGCGTAAATGGCTGATCTCCATTGTGATTGGCCGCCGTGGCTGAAATTCGGTCAGGCGGCCATTATATAAAACTTTTCTATAATGGACAGAATCAAAGATGGATCTTGGGCATTATACCAAGGGTCCCTGTAGTTGCGGGACTTAAAGAATAGCGCTACGGTATCTCCTGCCTGTCGTAAGAGGCGACAAAAGAGGGGCTTCCGGAGTCGGGATGATGGGAGTTGGAGCTCGTACCATCTAACTCACGACTCGGGAAAGGACGTCATTGTGAGCGACCTTTGTTGTATAGGTCGTGAGAGCGTCTCACAATGACCTACATCAGATAGGTGTTGGATCTCCAAGTGATATGCTTAATAAGGCGTTGTGCTGGTGGGTAATCAGATAATTCCTCGGAGTTCCTGGGAATCCCCACAAAGAGGTCACCGAGGGATTTTTGGAGAATGAAAATTCCACATAAATCACTCCCACGGTATCAGGTATATCTTTGAAAGACTTTCATCGCTTAAAAGAAAGGCACTATTCCAGAGCCTATCTATATGCGCCATATATGGTCACTGACAAGGTTTCAGTGAGTATAAATCTCACATAACCCATCCGTCCCTCAAGTGGTCAAGTATCTTTAGAAGATTTGTCCCGCGTAACCAAAAAAAGGTACTATACCTTCTTTCAATTTAAAATTCTCTTCTTGAGTTTCTTCTCTTCGCGTGAAACAAGCCACTATTGATGTGGACTTCATTTCCTGTTCAATTAAATCAGATAAATGTCATATCACCTCAATGAACAAGAGGAATTAATTATTCACTTTTGTTTACTTTGGACTTCATTGATCCGATGAATAGAGCTTATTCATTGTTAATTACTTGTCTTTGAATTTCGATTTGCTTCTGAGTTTGGTTGACATTCAAAATGTAATACAAAGTTTTAATTAAAGCCATATCTATAAATACTGTTTGATACTAATTAGCTCAATATAAGATTCTCAGTATATCAGGGCACTGCGTTCATACATTTCAGGCTTATAGCGTCAGAGGATGACTAAGTTTAAGCCATGTTAAGCATGGCATTAAATATTTTGGCTAGTGTAAATATCAACACATATTATTATCAATATTTTATCGATTTCAAATTAAATCTTCTCTGTCACAGTATCTCTGTCTGCCATTGTCAATGGGTGTCAAGGATCACTTTTTAGATGGAATGGACACGCAATCTTTTCTTTTAAAAGCTCTTTATCCATTTTCGTGTAAACAAATAACGGGAATCTCAACTTAGAAACTCTCCGACCGTGCACATTTCGTAAGTATGTACCGTACAAGGTTGTCATCAAAAGCTAGTTATTCAAATCTTTTAGGCCTGTAACACGAGGGAATTCGGATAGAAACTAAAGCGAATGAAGCAGATGGCTCTTTGATTTCATTTATTCCGCCCTGACGGACCGCTCCATCTGATTATGTATCAAAGAATTTTCCACATCGACTGATACAAACATTGAATAGTCGTTCCTTTTTAAATATCTCTTAGCTTTCCTTTGCTTAACATTATTTATAGCCTTAAACGAGCAGAATCGTTTTGTTCTTGTTATTGAAATGTCCCTCTATACATTAAAAATATATTTCTGCCGATGGCGCGTTTCAGAAAAAAACTACTGCATAGATTTTAAACACAAAATGGTTGTCTCTCATCATAAGCTCTGAACTCTTTGAAACTAGACTACCAATGTGACTGAAACACCAGAAGTTTGATTCCTAACCAGTACACATTTGCGTGTCGAATAAGAATAATTTTTAGTGACTGAGTGTACAATTGCCGACGTACGTATAATGAAGCAAAATTTACAAAAGAAACTTGCGTAATACAATAATCCGTGTATACACTCAGACACGTTTGAATTTCAATAAAATTAAGTATAAGAAGTAGGTTAGAGATGTCCAAGGATGGCAGGTTTAATATTACGAGGGCTACATGATCGTTTAGTATTTTTATTAAAGAAATGATAACAAGTAAGCTTTTTTCATACCATCTTATAAGATAAGGTCCTTGGAATATATAGACGCATTCTTAGAGTTCAAGATTAGCTCCAGTCACGCAATCTAGACCTTTTGAAAGAGGGATCCGCTTACAGATTTTTTGCTTTGTTCGAATGTAAGCTTTCCTTTAAAGAACATTTGTTGTTTTCGTATTCGTTCTTTTAATACAGTATTTTTCTATTTGAAGGTCATCATTAAAAATCTTCATCATTAATCATTAAAAAGGTCGTTATCTAATTTCTATAACCAACTGTTAAAAGTGCGAGTATAAATTCGTTTCTTACATCATTGACTCAAATGATCATCATAATGAAATTTGTACACAGATTTTCAGTTGGAAAAAAAATATTGGGTTCCTTTTATCCAGGAAAAACAATTTTCCCAAGGGATAGAAAAAATAGATTTACACGATAAAATCATCTATATATGAGACTGACAAATAAATATAATAGTCGACTGGTAGAGAATTTCTATAGCATCAAATCCGTCTTTTGTACATTAGTATAAAAAAGTTTATATAAATGAATGAATGTAATTACTGTACTTAGCGCGACATCTTCAGGAGAAACGATATACTAAAGTATATTAAAGAAACGTCTTGTCGGACGTTAAAGACGTTAACCGACAGTCGTGAGCTTGGGGAGTAAACTTGCAAGCTTAACAGTTCCTTACTTTTTCACTAGATGCCGTTGTGCATATAATGTTGTTAGTATTATACATTTCTTAATAAAGTACATATACTTGTATCAACAAAGAAAAGGTTTTTTAACATTAGGCGATGCAGTTCAAATGCAGTGGTTTATAGACAGACAGTTTGATGAAGAACCTGCATATCAATATTGATTACGCAGAAATAATTTCTATTTAACAAAGATTTTTAAAATTAAATTTACAAATTAATAACTGGTGTAATAGCTTCGTACGTAAAATAAAAATATTTATAACGCTATTTAATTAAGGGCGTATTTTAAGCACTGAGAAGAGAGCTATGTTAATATCTATGCATCTACTATGAAAATTTTGATGGGTTGAAACTAATGTACTGGATGTATTATATGCAAGGAATTATATTTCAAAGTTAATCTTTCATGACGGATAATGCCTAACGTGAGTAATTAAAATAAAATTAATAAAATGAAGCAATATCCAATGAAAGAAAGGTTATTACGAATAACAATTTTGCTATAAAACATAAATGCAGACGAACAACTATACAAAAGAGGAAACAAAACAGCGTAATCCTATAATACTTCAGAGATAATTAAACACATTCATGAATTCTTGCTCTTTTTCATGTCACTGTCCATCTTATTCTGACAGAGTGAAGCAAAAAGGGGCATTGACTAAGGGCTGCCAGAAGGTTGTCTCGTCTGACCGTCTCGTGAGCAATAATTCGAAAGTAATTAAAACTTCTAAACCTATAACATTCGCCTTTTGTTAAAATTTCAAACAACTTACAATTTAATATTCTTATTCGAATGAAATAACCGAAACCCATGCGATAGTTTAAAAACAGATGACACGTTAACTTGCATCTTAGACTTTAATTTGGGAACAACTCAGCAACTAGTTTCATCTGGCAACCCTGGCTCAGTTTAAATAGCGAAGTCCAGCCATAATCTCGTATGAAATGGTTCATTGCGGACGAAATAAAATTATTACACTGCGCCAGCGTATCACAAATCAAAACCTCGGTGCAATATGCGCAAGAGTCAAGGTAATTGAGCTGTCATTGGAGATTAATGCTATTGCCTGTTAAGCCGACTGTCGTAGGATAAGCACGTCTGCTCGTCTGTCGTGACATGTCAAATTATCTCTGCTTGTTGCGTGCAAGAAAGGTATTTCTATTTAAGAAAGCATGTGTGGTTTGTGTGTTGCATCTATTGGAAGATCCACACTAACAAAATTTAGTTCACTAAACACTAAGAAAATGTTGAGCAATTTTCAGCGAACATAAATTACTAGGTAGAGGTAACATCTTTACTTCTGGGTATCAGTATCAACGTACTCAACATTTATATAATACTGTATGTACCTATTATATTATTAGATATTATACTTTATCATTATAGAATCCCATTCGGCCCTAGTGTAGACTGACAAAGAACTTAAGTACACCTATTTTCTACACATGTAGCTTGCTTTATATAAACCTTTATATAAATGCAACAATATAAGTACTATAAACATTTAATTGAAGTTATTATGTTAATTTGTCTTCTTCATTGGGCTCGTATCTTATTTGAAATTCAGAGAGGCAAGCATATTATTTTATTCAAAGCCCTATATATAAACTGAGCTAAAAAGAAACCCAGTTTTTATTTCGATGCTTATAAGCATTTTCATGACTTCATATAATACATATTAATGAGACATGGAGCCCTGGGCTCTCAGCTGGAGGCTTCTTAGTTTATTTGGAAAAATGTAAAGAAGTGAAGTGAAGAGTACGTGCGTGACATAAAACGTTCCGAGCCAGAACAAAAACATTGGCTCGCGTGAAATTGGTGTCAGTCGCCGCCAATTAGGTCCAGTTCGGTTTACCCCACTCGTTCTCTACCAATAAAAATATAGCCAGCCTTCGGAAAAAGCGCACGAGAATTTTTATAAGCAGTTATTAGATATTCCAGATAACCATTACTGCGGTCTAATTATAGGCACTAGGTTCACAGCAAAATGGGTCAAATTAACCCATTATCCCCTCGGCTCGCACACTCGCGTTTGATTTTTATTCTTGTAAATAATAATCCTCGCCGCTACTTATACCAGTTGTGGAGCGGTTAGCTTTTAAATTATTTATAATTTGAATAAGCACTGAGTTTATTAGTGTCCGCCTTAATACAACTTTATAGGACATGTTTACGACTTTATAGCAGATTGAGCGACGTATGTTTCTCAGGATCGCCGTTGCGCTAAACGGGAGCGACGCCGACGTGTGAATTAAACTGGATACAAAGTATACGTAAATGGAAGCTAGGCTTTTTTTGATATCGGCGGAAATTTGCTTCTTTAATCTGACAAATTGCGATGTTAACCGTTCTTTATGTAACAAATCCACCTGCCTCTCATCTAGACTACTTAAGGACATAAAATGCGAGATAAGCATGTTTTATTCAGTGACTACTAAAAGTATATAAAAACTTGAATGTACGCGAATCGATGTATTAAAGATCCTCTATGGCATAATTGTGGTAACAGCAGAAATCGTTTGCTATTATAGAATACAACATTAGCTTACATAAAGTTAATTGTCACAATTTTTTAACGCATACATTTTATTGTATGACTGTTACAATATGCCAACATACAGTCAGTGTGAAAAGTATTGGTAACTAAGGAATATAAACAAATTCACGAATAGTGTTTCCGATTTAAGATCAAATATTATCCTCGTGTACGTACGAGATATAGTATAGATTTGTTCTTATCGAGATCGCTATGTTTCCGAAATTGTTATAAAATACGAGAAGGATTTTATAACAATTAATAGTAAAATATCGTCATTAAATGCCTTTAAAAGTTTTTAATTAAATATTATCAAGAAAAAAAGAATCTATAATAGTTGTATATAGGTATATCTTGTAGATATGGACAGAACTAGAAGAATCTGCTATTGATAAAAAATACTTAGTGTACTGTATCTCTACGATATTCTTCTCAAGATATAAAGTACTTAATGGTACTTAAATTACGACGTAGATAGCTGAGTGAGTACACCAGATGTGTGTAGAGATTGCTCTGGGTACGTAAATATCCTTCTTCATTAGTTACGCTCTCCATATTTTACATTCATCATGTCACGTCAACAATAAGGATTTATGATGTGCAATTATAGCGGGCTACGAACAAAAACGATTCTGATTGACATCAGACAGCGAAGGCCGCTCGGAAGATCCCTGCTGGGCTGACTACGCCATACGGCTTAAATACAGGACATTTTTTTTTAATTTAAATACACCAATATAGGTACTAGGCATTTTGTCAACCCGGCTAAGCTCAAAGGCTTATCTAAAGAGTGAGTTCACTTTAACAAATAGAACGCTGACCAAACCAACGATTTCTCACGTCACGTCCGACAGACTGAAGATCATACCCGCGATGTCTCAGGTTTTACACTACCCATTAGGTGAATGCCATTTACCTACGTATTTCGTCATTATCTGGACCAACAGCTGTTCCTACTCACTAGGCCGTCTTTATCAATTAAATAGACATAAAATTAAATAGTGCTTTTTATGTCCTGGCTCCAGCATCAGTCAATGACATCAGATCACACCATGAGTACAAAAGTATCCTAAATCCCAGTGATTTCTTTTTAACTTTCTCGAAAGTTTTTTTTTTATATATTTTTAGTTTTTTAAAGTGTTTTATATTAGACTCTGACTTTGTATAAAGTGTAGCTCGATAGTGACAATGATATTATGATCAGAATCTGTAGCATTTTTAAGCTTAACGGAGTGTAATAATATTTTAACCCTTTATAATTTATATTTATAACCCTTTTTTGCACAATTCTCCTCCTTTGATCGCGAAAACTAGCTAAAAATAGTTATAAATATCCCAACTTTATTTATAAAAATTATAGTCTCTTAAACTAGAAGTTGAAATGTCTTTACCGCCAATATATTCTTTATTAATCTTACTATTATTACGGTTATTCTACTTTATTATAGCTAAAATAAACTTATTTTTAAATCAATATTATACAATAAATATACTACCACTTAAACTTAAAACATCGCATGCTCAGAAATACAAACGAAACAGAAATATGTAGACAGAAGTGGAAACGTCGTTAGAACCAAATATTATCTAGGTCTTTTCCATTGAGAGAATGTCCGTCAAAATTAAAAAGCATCGTCTCCTTCGCGCACGAACAATCAGTGCCAACCAATAAGTAAACAACGTTACCCTATAATTGGAGAACACGTTCTTACCTATATAATTGGAATTATAATTGGGATGTGACGAGGATGCTGGCATTGTTGTGGGCCCGTGATGAGAATGGTAATGTGACGAAAATTATGTACATCCCAGTTGTATAGTATAGTGAATGGAGACTGCAGTACAATAAGTATGGTTCGCATCTGTGTGTATACGTTAAAGTTGACGAATTACGTATTGGAACTCTCTATGAATATATTGTGATTTTAAGATTACGGAAACACATTTCTGTATTTTAATTAATGTGTATGTGTTTTAAGTCATAGTTGTAGTTATACATAAAAAAATAATTAGCTTATACTTAACTCATCACATTATTAAGGTACAGCCAAGAAGACGGCAAAATAGTATTAAAATATCAATAACTAAAACAACCTCCTCGTCTATTTCAGGGGTCAATAATGCACAAATAATAATAGCATGAATTTACGGTACAAAAAAACAAAAATGTAGCACTCTGCAAGAATTTAAATGAAACAAACAAACGGTGAAGCGCATTTCGATGCAATATACTCGTGTTACCACCCAGTAAACCTTCGTTACGTATTCGAAACATGCAGTACTGCTGTCTTCATCAATTACAACGACTCCCACAATTACGTGACAAATATGGAGTGCAACTGCTGTGACACCTTGAGTTTGGAGCCAATCTCACCTGCTCAACGGACATCCAGTGTTTTTTAAGACAGCAGTCTGTAAGCAAAACATTTAATGAGATTCTCTTGATTCTCATATTATTATTGTGCATGGTTACATTCTATTTACTTGTGTTTTAAGGACTTACTATATTTTTGGCTCTCCATTTAATTAATTAGTATGACGAACTAGCTGGATTACGATTCATAAACGAGAGTAAGCGGTGTAGGTCACTCTGCCGGAACATCACACGGGTAACTATGTCCTTTTTTTATATTGAATTATATTGGACGTAGTCACACATTAACCACGGATTGCCAAAAATATTATTATTTGGAATTGTATTCGATCCTTATTTCTGGAATA
>DWGW01000425.1:0-15312 GCA_018247775.1 Udranomia orcinus
GTCAGGTTTTAGTGGGTTCGAGTCCCACATAACCCTGCTGCCGGCTCCGTGGCAGTAGGATATCCGTGGGGATTTCCAGACGATAAAAAAAAAAGCAAGAAGTTCGATCCCGTCTTGGGTTGATCAAGGGTGTTCATGAGCGGCGATGACATCTTCCTATTCCTAACAAGCTTTAGTTAACTAAGAGTTTGACTAAGAGACCATAGTTGAGTTTGATTTGATGTCGAGATTATCGTAGCTGTTTGGAGTCTATAAGGAATTAACATACATACACACATCGCCTTATATATATTATTTTAGAATAAAACTTAGAAGTAAACTGGAGTAAGAGAACGATTTTGATTTTAGTTTTGATGACGTAAGTGTTTATGTGACAAAATTAGAAATACCAATAGTTTAGTGAGTAAGTTTAATGTATCTAGTATTTGTTCTGTTTGGGTTCGAATACAAGCCAGAATCGTAACTCAGATTAAGGATAAAGATAGTCTATAGACATATATAAATGTATGAAGCAAAAATTGGAATATAGCAGCTGTTGAACGGATTCGTTTAGTTTTGGAGTTCCCTTCTACATGCAATCTGACAAATTTTGACGAATCTCTTGGCAACATTCTTCGGTTCTTTGACGGAATATTTCTGTTCAAAAAATTTGTTTCACAAAACAATACGTTTGTAAGCGACTGGTAATACGATATGTGCGATAAAGTCGTGGTGTAATGGCTCACGGCTTCCTCAAGGCGTAGGAGTGAGTCCACCGGCGGCGGGCCAGTTGCAAGACGCAATTGATGCTTCGCGATCATCTTTGATGCTCGTATATCTCGAGCTGAGAAACACAAAGGTCGATATGTTGAGTATTAAGTTTAGTCGGCTTATGCTTCTCAGGTAGAGATATAGTGGTTTATTATTTATTTAACAATTTATGTACACAAAGAAATACATAAAAACAAAAAGTAGGAAAAGAATGTACAAAGGTAGCGCTTATTTCACTATGAAATTTCTTCCAGCAGACCTGGGACTGGACATATGGGAATACGAAAAGCGAACTATGTATAGTTCTTATGATATCATTGTATAGTTTTGATCACGTCGTTCGTATTTGTAGTCAATATTTCTTTTAGTTACAATTCGAAGGTAAGGTATTCTACGGATCTCAGTTAAGGTAATTGTTAAATTTGGCGTATAACGTAGTATTGTTGGTAATTAATTACATTGGCGCATGGTACAATTGGTGTAAAACGTAACGTATAATATAATCGTAAAGGATATAATGTTTTTGTGTTATGTACGTACGTCCTAACTAAGTAGTCTTGTGTGTTTGTTTTTAACGAAATTCACATCTTCCAAACAAAATGTAAACTTTTTTACTGGAATCAGGAAACTTGATTCTACCTAGCCACTAATGGCTATTACCTGGAAGTTATAAGATTTAAAAATCCTTATGGTCAAATTAGAATACGACACTATACACCGTACACTCGGTGTCTTTTTATCAACGCGAGTGTCTCTAATTGCGAAATGTATTGGGACACTTTAATTGTGTCTCATCAGCGGCGTGTGATATACATTCCGTACAAGTGTGAACAGTACAGAAACTAATGTCTGACATTTATGTCGCACTTGCTGTCGTAGTTTAAACTTAGCTTTAGTTTGTTTAACATCTCTTTGAAAGCGGTCAATAATATTTCTAATTTTCACTATCCTGTTTAGTGAAAATTATAAAAGCATCCAGTACAGAACACGACCTAACCGTCTCAAACGTCTCCGTACACAGCTGGCCACGGCAACACATACGTGTAATAAGTAATCCACATCCACACACGCCCCGCGTCCTCTGTCCCTTTCCCTCTCCAGCCTCCAGACGGGAGCCGGCAAGGGACGATAAATCAGCAGTTATTAATCCCACCAACAGCGCCACAATGCCCAGAGCCGCCTGGTGTCCGATTTCATCCACGTTTGCGCCTATTCGCCGCCCGTCCGGGTTCCTTATTACCGAGTGTGTACTTATGGACTGGAATTGCCAAGTCTTGTGTGATATACAGGATACTAGGAGTAAATGTGACTAGAGCAAAAGTATACTTCTAGACTGAAATTGCCAAGGCTTGTGCTGTATATCGGATACTAGGGGTAAACGGGACGGGAAAAGAGAAATGGTATTTATCTTAAATATCTTCAGATATCCTATCTATCGTCTCTTAAATATGTACAGACAGCAATCACTTACAAAATGTCAAATCGTCACTTATTACAACAGAATGCGTTTATACTAATAAAAGCAAAATAGTAAACCCGGTGCGGGTAGTTGAGGAAAGCAACAGAATCAATGTACTGGCGATTTCATTCTTTATCTTCCCATCTATTCGTTATAAAGTTCTTTTTCAACATTAAATAGAGGTAAGTCGCTTGTTGCATACAATACAAATCAATGCTATAAATGAATGATATATAGTACACACTACACTACATGTCACGTACTTGCTCTATTGAGCAATTTCTCCATTCAAGATTCTCTCTTTACAGTGCATACAATAATTGTTTTAGTGTAAAAAAAATACACTTCATGAACATTGTTAGTCAGAAATAATTGCATTCAATTGTTGCTCTTGTATGTACCAGAAAATTCATGTAAATGGGGTCTTATGATTTAGCTAGAGGCGTTGATACAATTAAGAGAGTCAGAAAGGGAAGGATGTCATGTATGAGAGAGAGAAGCGATTTACGAGTAAGTGTTGATGTTGAGTGAGTACAGTTAATCTAATCTCACGCGTGGATGTAAAGTACGGCTGAGAACACGAGCCGAGCGATCGCCGAAGTGACGCGAGCGCCCAGTAGAGTCCCGAGCCGCGAGCTGAACCCCCTACCATACACTCGTTGATTCGGTAGCTGTTGGTGCTGGGAACCGGGTGGGTGGATTGTGTGTCGGACTTACGATCGAAAGGTAGTGGGTTCGATCCCCACTCACCCATTATGACAAATCCGCCGGATTGCCTCGCTTGTGCATATGGGCCATAAGAAACAATGCATTTGCAGCTACTTGTTGTGATTATGAACTCATTATCATTGTTATATTATAGTTTCATACTATTAATAAATGCGATTTCATAATATTATAAATGCGAACGTAACTCTGTTTGTTTGTTATCTTTTCACGCTTGAACCACGGAACTGATTTGGATGAAATTTGGTATGAAGATAGTTACGGATCCAGGGAACGGCATAAGAGTGGAAAGGTGGATTTTTTTTTTTTACATATGGAAAACTCCCCATGCTCTTATTTGTTCATAATGCGGAAGGAGTCACGTGCAGAAGCTAGATGTATGAATATTAACGAAACTCATACACAGTGGTATTATCACCTATCTAGTTGTCTCTATAAATAACAATTTCTCATCTTTCCAAGGTATTTCATACATATATTTATGTGTAAAACACGTTAATGTTTTTATTCACATAGCTTCATTACTTTCTCGGAGAGCTAACTCTTAATTAAAATAAGCAGAGTGAAAATAAATAAATATGATATGCAGTGTGTGTAACATCTATCGTATTAATCATACTGCAACAAAACGACTCAATGCTGCTGCTAAAAGAAGAAAAGGTAGTTAATGAGACGTCATCGGAAACATAATAAAAAACATCTGCAAAAGCATGTAATGGTTGGTATAAAGACGATGACCACTGACTGAAGAAAATGTGCACGACGTTTATTAAGTATTAGCTGACCCGGCACACTTCGTACCGCCTCAATCATTTCCCTGTTCCCGTTCCCTTTGTATTCTCTTAGAGACTTGTATTCTCTTTGACGTTTTGTCACGTCACACGGGAACACGATCGAACGGGATAAAAAGTATCCTATGTCCGTCTCCTGGTTCTAAGGAGCTACCAATTTTCAACCAAATCTGTTTAGCCGTTCTTGAGTTATAAATAGTGTAACTAACACGACTTTCTTTTATATATATAGATTTGTATATTTTATAATGTAATAAATTGATTCTTGATTTTTGATTCTATACGTCTACGTGATACGAGACTTTACGAGACAATAGAAAACCGTTGTTAAAGTAAACTGTCCGGATAGCGAATTACCGAAATCGTGGCCGGAAATATTAAAGCGAACGTACAATCTCAATGTCCATATATCCGCAGTGAACCGTCTTTGTAGTCGCCAGTAGGGATGTTACCGAAGTGATTCGAATTCCACTTCGGAATCGGATGGATGGATGGATGGAGGATGTGGCTGAAGAAAAGTGTATTATGAAAGAGAACAGATTTAATATTAAAACAAACAATTAATATAATATAATATAACTATTAATAAAACATTATTATATTGCCTTATTTTTAATTAATTGAATATATTTTTTAATTAATTACAATTCACTAAAGCTATGAAAAAATTGTATTTTAGTTTTTTTTAACTACTATTTATTCTTTAGTTAGATCAAATAGCGATCTGAATGTTCTAGTAACGATATCGGGACGATTATATTATTGCATAGTATGCAAAAATTAAAAATAATTCGACATTCCAAAATCGGTCAGAATCACGTATGACTTGTTAATAAATGCGTCTTAAAATTAGACAATCCCTAAAATCTTAAGACAATAATCTGCTATAATTCCCAATTTAAAAGTTCCGGAACTGAAACCGTAGTCAGGTGTAAAAACATTAGGAACCAAGTTCCGACTCTTCAGAAATGGAATCGAATCTCCGTAACATCCTTAGTCGTCAGTGGAGCGTTACGCAAGCCGCTATTATCGCTGACGACGAACGAGATGAACGCGACGCGGTTTGATGTTACACCGAATTGGCACAAACAAACGAACAGAATCATTTATTGGAAATTTTGTACATAATCTACAAGTTAAGCTAAAGTCTCTCCTGGTAACTTATCACGCAGGTTTATCTTAATCTGTGTTAGAAGAATATCTGACGTTATTAATAAATAATAAATTGTACGAAACACGTTCAATTTCATTAACGATGTTAGCCAGAAGATGAGATGAATCACGTTTATGTGCTGGAGAGGGAGCAAACATGTGTAGGTCATGGTGTTCTCAATTCCGAATACCGCTGTGACGTCGACAGAAGCATTTTTAAATGTAACAAATGTAAAGAAAATCTTTTCTAGAGTTCAACCCCAATCGCATATGGCTATGTCAGTTAGTGACAAGGACAAATGCGCTCTTTTGTTATCTCTGATGCATCTAAGTAATGTCTATTAATATTGAACCACAAGTGGTTAATATTTTTTATTGGTTAATATAATTTATGAAGTGGTTGCATAAATTTTTATGCCTTGTAATAGGAGAGATTTAAGTAGAGACTTGGCTGTCCTTTCTTGGTGTCTGACAATTATTGTCAAAGGCATAAATTGCTCGTTAGCTGACCCGCTCCGTCGCGCGTGCCTTTTCACCCGTTTCTCCCTTTTCTCTTTTATTATTTTCCTGGACACATTCGGGATTTTGTTTGCGCATTAATTTAATGAAATATTGTAAGACTAGCACTCGCAAAATGTGTCTAGCATTAAGTGAGTATATCGATGTCAGAAATATATGTATACAAAATGACACATTTAGTAACCCTTTAACGTCTCTGCGCGTGGGCTACAACATAATTGATTATTAAGTACTGTAATTAGTAGTCACTTATCATTTTGTTTCTCTAAAATTTTTAAAAAATATACTGTTTCGCGTTTTAAAAGTAAATATAACAAGTAGACAAAAATAACCGTAAAATGTAGTAAATAATATTATTTCTCAACATGGTTTATGTGGCAATAGTAACAGAGACATCTTTAGTTTATTGATAATCAAATAATATATCTCACGATGATTGTACTAAGTTAGTCTAAGCTCAATTGAATATATTACAATAATATTTCTAACCCTTAAGGTTAGACAGTAAAACTACTTCAATAAAACCAATATGATGCTTTTGTTTACCTAACTATATAGGCCAATAGATAAGTAACAAGTATCTATAACACTTAGTAAATTTGCAGGGGAAATCCAGAATTAAAAAGAAATTAATACCTGTTCCTCCTATGGCAAATAATATTAACTTATGTTATGTTTAGGTTTATTTTTCCATTAAAATTATCATTAAAGTTGGTTAATTAACATTGTTTTTTAAATAATACACTACATCAAGGTATTGTCCATAATATTAATAGATATAACTGAATAATATTTTTATTATTTATTTATTAAAAACTAAGAACATAACTTATTATTAATGATTTTGGAATAAAAATTTAAACTGAGAAGATATTGAATATATGTAAGTAATTATAAAATGAATACACCATCTTAAATATGCCTATCTGACGTGTTCATTCCTCTTCTGACCTACGAGCAGTTATTTTGCACAAAAAATTAGTCTTTCTGTGCAAACAGGGAAACATTGCCTGCTATAATATTATCTAAAATCTTTCCATATAAATTTTTCAGGATCAAGAAAGTAGTGCTAAGAAAAGTCCGTTTGATGATCTAAGTCGAGATGAACTGATTACTAAGTGTAAGGGCTTACTTGTCATCGCCCAAAAAGCTAAACAAGCTAAATCAGGTAAATTATGTTAAAAACTTAAATTATGTTCAGTTATAATAGAAAAGTGGTGTGAATGCAAGAGTGTATTTCTTTTAAATAAAATTTGCCATAATATATATAATTATAATATAAATATATAAAATTTATCTATAAATAGTGATAAATATTTAAAATATGTATGAAACTATAGAAACTAAGTAAGCTGATGCTAAGTACTATCATTATTATGCTTAAGCTATTATTGGCTGCATTTGAAAGCTTTCATCTAGACATTGGTTCAAGTTAAGTATTCAATCACTGCAAATTAGCAGCATAATCAAGGATCATATTGTTGAAATCTTGTATGAGTACAATATATTATTTTGAATGTTTTATTAATATTCTTTCAGAATTACAAAATGATTATGATAATTTGAAAAGCCAATTTCAAAGTTGTGAAGCTGCAAAAAATATTAGTGATAATAATGTAAAGACGTTACAGGAACTTGTAGATTCTCTTACAGAACAGAAATTGTCTTATATAACTGAAATAGATGCTGCTAAGAGCAAATTAAAAAGTCTGGATGGAAGATGTAACAGTTTAATAGACGAAGTAAACAAGTATAAAACAGACTTGGCCTCAAAGGACAAAAGCATAGTGAATGCAACACAGAAACTGTCAGATCTAGATAGTGAAATTATCTCGCTCAAGAGGCAAAACAAGAGGCTATTGGATGAAAATGAGCAGCTCATTAATCAATTGACAGAACTTGAAAATAAGGCTGCAGAGTTCAATGATATTGGCTTGCAACAAAGAGAACAACTCCAAATGCTTGAAGAAAAAGTTCAAACAGGTATCATATCTGTAACTCATAGAATTTTAAAATTGGCATATTATCATAGAGTCTATAATATTTTCTTTTACATCATTTGATATTGAACTTACTGCATATCTATTAACTTCATATTGATGTTCATATAATATATAACAAATGAAATTTGTAGTAAACTTGTAAACTTGTATATTATATAAAGCAAATTTGATATTATATCATTATTTCTCTGACACATCTAGTTCATAACTGCACTCTAGTTAGATTTTATTGCTTTATTGCATACAGTCTAGACAATTCTCAGGGTCACGTTTAGAAAAAGAACAGTTTCTTTTCCTTTATTAAAGACTTGTTCAATACATTTCAGATGCAGGTTATGAAAGTAAAATTGAAGAATTAAGAGAGAGAATACAAGAATTAGAAAATAATATTGATAGTGAAAAATTTAAAAATAAAGAATTAACTCAAACTTACGATGTTAAAATCGATGAATTATCCAAATCTTTTGAATCAGAAAAACTCAAGAAGGAAAAGGCAAATATAAAACTAAGGATTTACAAAGATAAAATTCTAAAATGTGCAGCGTGTATCAATCAACTAAAAGGTTCAAGATATATATTATCAAAAACTGTTAAGGAGTACTCAGAGAATATACCTAAATGGCAAAATGAAATTTTGAAAGCATCTAAAGTTCTAGATGACCAAATAAATGAATTAAACAATGAGAATATTTCTTTAAAAGAAAAACTGCAACAACTAGAAAAGCAATTAAGAGATTTATCAGAATCACAAAATGTAAGTGATAATGACGATATTAATTTGCAGATAAATCAATTAAATAACAATAACTCATGCTTGAGGTCTCAAATAGTTAATTTAGAAAAAGAAATTAGTGATAGTCGCAATATAAACACTTTATTAAAGTCAGAATTATCTGAATTTAAAACAAAATATGATTTACTAAATGAAAGTAATTCAAACATAACACATGAAAATAATTTATTAAATAATAATATAAAGGAGTTAAACTTGCAAATAACAACACTGTCTAATGAAAATAATGAATTGTCCCACAAAATCCAGAGTTTAAAGAATAAGAATAAAGAATTAAATGAAATTATTCAAGCAAAAGAAGGACATCTTCAGGTAGACGAAAAGTTAGTGTTACAAATTAAAGCATTAGAAAGCGAAAAAGCAATATTAGTAAAAGAAAAATTAAATGTTAAGGATTCTGTTATAGAGTTAGAAAATCAAAAAATAATATTGCAAGACCTAGTTGATAAATTGAAATCAGAATTACAAAACGTAAAAGAAAGAATTGAAGCTGTAGAAAATGAAAACGAAGAATTAAAGGCGCGTTATAAAAAGGAAAAAGAGAATGAATCAGAAAAAAATAAACATGAAATGACTAAACTACAAGAACAGTATGACAAGATGAAAAAAGAATATGATGATTTGTTTGATTTAAATGGATTATTAAAAGAAGAAATAGACACTTTAAAACTTTCGCTAGAACAACCTAAAGACGATGCGGACAATTACTCTGAGATAAATGAGTCCTTGCAAGCTGATATAGTAAGACTAGAAACTAAATTGTCAGCTTACAAACAAGAAAATGCTCTATTACTGTCCGAAATTAAAGATTCTAGGGCAAAGTCAAAAGATTTTGATGCTCTTATGTCAGAATATGAAGATACAAAATCAAAATTAGCGAGTTACAAAACTGAAAATATAGAACTACTTAATGAAATGAAGGAAATCAATCAAGTCCTTAAAGAACGCGGAGAGGCCATATTTAAATTACAAAAAGCTATTGCAGAATTAGAAAGATTAATGGAAACTTTAGAAAAAGATAGAGATAAAATCAAAGAAGAGAAGGACAGTATGCTCAAGAAATTAGACTTATTAAACAAAGATCTTAGAAATGCCGAACATGTAGCTGGCGAAAATACTAAAATTACTCAAGAGATTACTGTTGAAAGAGACAATGCTTTAAAATGTCTTGCTGAGAAAGATGCTGTTATTGTTGCTTTGAAGGAAGACATAGAAAAGTTGAAACAAAGTTCTAGTAAGTTATACCCTAATTATTATAATATTTATATAAATTATTAAAATATAAATCAGAATCGTTTGTACTATTTAACAAAAATACAATTTAATTTCTAGTTGTAGACCTACCCAACGACGATATGTCCACATCTACAATTTCTAAAGCTGAGGAACACAGTCGTATGAAGGATTTAGATGACACATTTGAAGATAAGTAAGTAGTTCTTAATTAAAATGATTTTTATTTAATACAAGATAAATTTGATTCTGATTCCTTAATTATATTGCAGATACACTAAATTACGAATATTTGCTTTAAAACTTAAGAAAAAACTGAATGAAACAACAAGCCAGTTGCAAATTTCGGAACAAGAAAAAGCGAAATTAAGGAAAATTATTAATGATAAAGCAATAGTGGGCTATGATAATGTGGATGGCTCTATGAAGGAAGAACAAAATATTAAAACAATAGAACTGTCTGATCTTGAAGCTAAAGTAAAGACGTTGACTGATAACCTTGAAGTCTCAACTAAAGCTACTGCTAACTTAGAAAAAATTGAAGGTAATTTGTAAAATTATCGTTTGACAAATAATAATAATGAATTCTCACGAATTATTTTAATACATAAGAATAATTTGTTTACATATTATGGTATATTGACATTATTTTTAGCTGAATTACGCGTTACGAGTCAACAACTAAGTGCTGAAATAGAAGCGCATAAAATCACAAAAGAACAATTGGAGAAAGCCCTTCGCGATGTCAAAAAGAAAAACGTTTTAAGTCTTGAGATGGAGGATTATGAAAGGTCCATGAAAGAACTTACTACTAAAATGGATGAGAGTAAGAAGAAAATTGTACAGGTATGCGATAGTGTCACAATATCAAAATATCCCATATTAAGGGGGCATTTATTAAGGGTAATGGTACCTTATGGTAATGTAATAATCATGTCGATCGATTGAGTAGTTAATGCGTAAGGGCGTAGTACTAAAGCGTAAAACTTACGCAACAATCTCATTAATAAAGTTAAGGTAGAATTTGTAAGTAATTGGAAAACGACTATAAAACGTTATACCGTAAAACGGTGATTAGATACAAAATTCAACTTTAAAACAACATAACGGTTAGTTCGTCTCCGTTTTATGAAGGCGTCACACTCTTAATAATTAAGTCTTAGTAATATTTTCGCACATCTCATCAAAAATATAGAAAAATCTTTCAATTTGAAGAAAAAATGCATAAATGGGTGAATAGAAGAGGGAATTGGGTGAATAGGGAGATTGACACTAGGATTGACACTAAAGCTATTAATCTCCTTCCTATAATAAGTTTCCCATCCACCTGATCGTTTTATTAGGTATCGTAATACAAATTATAAATGAGAAATGTTGTAGGGATGTTTGTCCTTGTCGCGGTTGTCGCAGAAAAACTATGAGATAGATTTAGATGAAACTTAACATTATACATTTAATATTGCTTATACATCAGAATAACACATGGGTTACAATTTATAAAGATCAAGTTGGAAAAAAATCGGTTCTCTAAGAGCTATCTTGACGTATGCTGCCTGAACTGTTCGAGTTATACGAAGATAATGTACTGTAGAATTGTTTAATCTTTAATACTTCTAAATAAGGGTCCGCGACTACAAATATGTTTTATGTGGAAGCATGTCCAAAATAGTAAGCCAAATACAAATAAATGGAATACTTTTTTACAATGCACAATTTTTTACATTTTAGAATATTTATCGAATTCTTATCAAACTTTTTACATTTGTCGCTTTTCGTTTTAATGTAGATAAACTTTGTCTTTTACACTAAGTAATTTTGATAAATACTTTAAAATTTATTATGATAAGATTGATCTGAATGGAGAGCTATTATAGTAAGCGACTATAGTCGTATTTTTTTTAAAGTATGATTTGGCGCGCGCGGCGCTGGATGCAGTTACGCGCCATTATCGATTGTGTTAATTTTGCGTTTTTTGCTATAACTAATAGCTAATTTGATTTTCGATGCTATTACACGGTACAATATTCATAATTATTTAGTGTATTTTTATTTTAGTAAGTGTACTTTAAGTACAAACATAGACTACTTTTTAATTTAATTGGCGTTTTATAATTTATTTCTTTTTTTGTTTATTTGCTTATAGGACTATAGATTCTTTTTTTGCTTTCATTTGATTTTATAATGTTATTAGGAATAAAGTTTATTTTTCAAATATAGGTTTACTATAGGAGTTGTATTAGTATTTTGTTTGAAAAAACTACCAGTTTTTTTTTCTTTTTCCTTTTTTTTGATATTATATAAACTTCCAATGATTGACTGGCGGACCTAGAAATCAATGAGCCTAGAATGTCGAAATTTTGCAGATTCTTTTTGCAATGTAAATGAGCACTAAGAATGGAATTTCGAAATTAAAACCCGAAACTCTAGGTGGAAAAATTGATGTTCAAAAGACAGTTTTGATGAAATTATAGACAAGCTTACAATGAAACTACGTATATAATGAAAATATTTTAATAGTCTTTCACGAAACTTTATGCGACAAACCAAATGAATTATTATTTATCACAAACTCGCCATCTTTTTCTACGAAACTAATGTTACAGGAAATTTTTGACTCTCTAAAAAAGTCGATTTACGACGATATTTTCCAAATGTTATTCATGAGTATTTATAGATAATGCAATATTTGTTTAGTGTTATTTTACTGGATAATGTTGTGTCTAACATTCTGTTGACATTTTACATAAGGTGGTAGAATATTGTAATAAAATATTTAAAAAATATTTAAGAATTGAAAACTTTTTCCAGGTGTTCCTCTGTTTTACGGTATTCAATTAAATGTTTGATAGATGCTCAACAAATAAATTAAATGATTCATAATTTTTGTCTCATAAGACAATAAATGAAATTCAATCATTATATGCATATCATAATCATTATATTTATATTCTATTGTTTAAGATGGAGTCTACTATAGACACACAGGAAGGTACAATAACGGCAATGAAGACGCAAATAAAGCTACTGGAGGAACAGATAAAAACAGAAGAAACGCAAAATAGGTTACTGAAAGAAGAATTACACCAAGCTTTAGAAGATAGCAAGGATAAGGACAACATAATCAATGCTAAAAAAGATATCATTGCAAAACTTATGCAAGAACTTGAAGATGAGAAGAGGAAGAATGAAGAGTGTGATTTAGAAATGACTTCTTTGATCAGTGAAAAGGAGAAAATTATAATCAGTTTAGGGGAAGAAAAGATTGAATTGAACAATAAAATAAAACGGCTTGAATTCAAATGTGCAGAAGTAGACGAAAAGCTACGAGTGACAAGTATAGAGCTCGCTGATTTGAAGACCGAATACACAAGTTATAAAGTATGTTGTATTATTTACAATAGTTCATATAAACACACTCTTGTACGCTCATGATTACTATTATAGTATTCAGTAGTGTTTGTGTTGACACCATTAATCACTCGGTTTATAATATATTCGTATCTTCATTATAGGTAAGAGCTCAAGCAGTTTTACGACAAAACCAAACCGTTGATCACAGTCAAGAGGAGCAGTTAAAGGAAGAGGCTGCCGCGCTTAAAGCGCAATTGGAGACATTGACAGCTAAATATAATTCTGTACAGTAAGTTAAAGTTCTTTTTTTAAAGACAGAGTTCTTTGTATCTATAACAAATCTTTATCCACATTCTAATGGTAATCGTACCATAATAGCAAACTTTTTCGTTTTACATGAGATTTCCTCAGATTGTGACAACATTCAAAATTTTATCTCAGGAAAAGCAAACTAATAATGATACACTTGGTATGTTTAAATCACCTAATTTCTTCGGTTGCTACAAAGAATATCGTTGCAGTGACTGTAGACTAATCACGATTGGGCCACAAGTAGTATTAATCTTTCCAATTGCCTCGTGTTATTCAATGTTCACGTTGTCCATGCGCCGTTCGCAGGCAGCAGTGCGCGGAGGCGGGCGACGAGGCGGAGGCGGCGCGCAAGCGGGCGGCGGAGGCGGGCGGCGAGGCGGCGCGCGCCAACCAGCGCACGGCGCGCCTGCACGCCGACCTCGCGCGCCTCACGCACCAGCTCGACGCCGAGCGCGCGCAGCACAAACTACAGGTACTACGGACTGCACTGCACTTGCAGTGGAACTCTGGAGGTTTCCGTCTTGTTACTGGGACTGTGATATTGTTTTTGCGAGACTACCGCTCGACTCAACATAGCTAAGATATAGATACGAGTATAATCGGCTACGTTACATGATTCGCGGTTTGGGATCTCGTTGACGCCGCCGATGCGCGCGGAGTCGATCTGGCAGTACTGCATGCCGCCGCTTTGCAGGAATTGCTTGAACATCACCCGGTTCGCGCACATCTCGCCAGTCGCCACACCGATGCCGTATGGCCTTCCGACGAAAAAAAATTAATACAACCCATCATAACCACTTTTTTTTCATATAATTTTATACTTTGGTATTTTTCTCGAGTCTGAGAATTGTTAAGAATTTCAATTACAATACATTTTTGATCAATTGACCCAAAGAGAGTTAGTGAAATCGTTGCCTAACTGATGTAATGAAAGTACTTTAAAGAAACGAAGACTTCAGAAAACAAATTGGACACGCAAATATATCGACTTTTGTAGAGACTAGAAACAACTGATAATCTTACGCCAAAGCTTTGGCAATAGTAGCATGTCCCAAAACATCATCTGGAGACGTGGGCTCCTCTATCCACTTCACTTTAAGCGGAGACAGTTTCTTCATCCACTCGATAGCTTCGTCGACGTCCCAGGCTTGATTGGCATCAACCATCTGAAAAATTAGTGGACCTAAAGGTTTCGTTCTAAGTGAGTAAGAATTATTAGTTCATAGGGCCATAGTTGTTTGATTAATATGGACGTTAACTATCGTTTCCTAAAAAAAATAATCATATCAATTTAATTTACAAATTGATATGATTATTTTTTAACTGTTTTAACAGTTATCTGTGGTGTTAAGTTGTGATGCCTATATATAAATACTAAGTGCGTAAGTAAGTTTTAAACAAGTCGTAGCTATAAAATCTATGTAACTAGTAAATAGAATTTATTTACGAACCAGACAGTTATCAGGTCCAATACATTTGCGTACTGCACTACATCTTCTGTAATCATCATCGAAATTACGTCCAACTTTCACTTTGAAATCAGTGAAACCTAAACTTAGATATTTCTTACATAGTTCATCAACCAATTCGTCACTGTAACCCATCCAACCTAAAACAAAAAATATGAACGCGACGTGACGTAAAAATGAGAGGATTAATAAGCTGTTTTAATGACAATTTATAATAATTAAACTTTAACGAGTCTTGATAAACTGATTAACAAAAACATGTCTTACCAACTTGTGTAGTATAGGCTGGGTAGCCATTTTGGATCAAATAATCCACTCGCTCATCTTTACCAGTCTGTTTATCTTTAAGCAATTGTATAGCCTCTTCTCGCGTTATCACGTCGGTTATGTAACGAAAATCTATAGTTGATACCAACTCCTGTTTACAAAGTTTTTAGATATTGCATTGATGATATAAGTAATTCTGTGACATTATTCGACCTCTCGGTACAAAATATACGAAAACACAAAACATTTCAGATGAAGTTACTAGTTATCACTTTGTGGACAAAACGAGATGATAAGTTATTTTTGATACTTAACGTGTTTACATTTGATTGAAAGATAATAAGGTAAAAAGCACTATATGAATATAGCTACAGAAATCATTAAGTAGGTTTAGGAAAATAGTTTAACACGTCCCAATACAAAAATGCAAAATTGACCGACAAGTCCAACAGGGTTTTTTGAATAATTTGTTTTTTTGTAGTCATAG
>DWGW01000426.1:0-15306 GCA_018247775.1 Udranomia orcinus
TCTAAAATTAACTGAAAAGAGACACGACTTCCAACTTATCTCCGACGTCGCGTAAACAAGCTCGGACATGTCCCAACACGTCCCCGGGACGATCCTTAGAGTGTTGCTTTCCCGAAGCAAAATCGACTCTATTCAGCCGGACATAAAGCTCATGACGCATTGATAGATATTGGATTTAAACTTGAAAACACCTCAATTTTTAAGTAAACTTGGAAACCGGACTGAATTTTTAATAGCGTAAAGTTCTAAGTGCAGTGCAGTGTTTAACAGCTCAGAGTTTCTGGCGTTCGTGTGTCCAACGAGCATACTGGCTGGCGAGGACCGAATGAAAAAGTAACAACGGGACGAAATTATATAAACGTGTTCAAATTCAATGCCATAAACGCAGATGATATTACTGGGGAGTGATAAAGTTACAGATTTTCTCGGATTTAGATATAACCTCATCTTGGAGGCATAAACGTTGTATATTTAATCCGTGGAAAAATGTATCTATAATTGACTTTATTTTAGGAAATTAATGTATATTGAATCATGTGGGGTTTTGTAGAAGCGTTAATCATGATAGGTATACACGTTTCGCGCAGAAAAGACTCCATACATTATTTAATGCAAGAACAACTTTCCCGTATTCTTTATCATGTAACATAAATTGCTGGATTCTAAAGCGCGCCTTTCTACTTCACAAAAATTGCTTACTGAAGTTCAGTCGCTTGAAACGAATTATGTATTTGCCGCGCCGATTTCACTTGAATTCTATTATCGTTTAAAGCTATATTCCTTAGTTGATACCTCGCTACAAAACTGAAGCACCCGAAGCGACGTGGCATTTTCAACGAAACAAACTATGAATAAAGCAAGTATGATGCATGTGGAAACTTGTACGTTTCAGTTAAAACTTGGAACATATGCACGAACTTATTACTCGCTCCGAACGGGAACAATTCTTTAGAGTAATTCAATCTCGCAAGTTGCACGCGAACGGCTGCACTTGACAACCTTAAATAAACTAAATAATTCACCTCGTGTAAGTTTAACCTTAGCATACAAAATAACCTTCATATCACGAACATTAAAGATTCAGATGCAAAGCGGGTTTCAATAGTATCTATAGCAAGTACTCCTGTCCAGCCCTTAGGAATACTAGGGTTCTCATATAGAAAATATGTACATGCGTAACTGTATGACTCATATTCCAATTACCGAGATTGCATCTCAGGTATTGGGCATCTTTAGGTTACAATTACTGCCTCAGTACTTGTGTTAAGCAAGATAAGAAGCTCATTGACCTTTCTATTACCGGCCTTTCAATTACTAGCCTTTCAATTACCGGCCTTTCAATTACTGGCTTCTCAATTACTGGCCTCTTAGATCTAAGTCGGTTCCGTTTCACTACACAAGCTACATTCAACTCACTGTGCCTATACTCGGTGTGCTCGAAATGTCGGTATATCGTAATTAACCTGTGACGACAGACAATCAATATCGGGAAGCTCGCATTAATGGTCTCAGCGCATCGGCTACGGATACCGGTAATCGGATTATATACGCTCCCCCCGGCATCCAGGGTTCTCGGAGACGTCTCGTTATCCCCTGACTAACAATGGGGAATATGAATATATTCAACAGTACAAACACTTCGCCTGATTTACATGGTGCCATTTTCTTGTACACTTTCACACAAGAGCAATAATTGAATCCAATAATTCAGCGCCATGATTGACTTTCAAGAACTGTATGTAGCTGTTTGCGTGCCATTATGCGCTGTTTAAACACAGCGAATTATGGACGAAATTAATGGTAAGGAGGTCCCAAATATAAGGATAATAGATGATCCCAAAAAGGTCTTACACACTCTTAACAGCTGTAATGAAGAAAGGTATGTAGATCCTTTTAAAAGGTAGGAAGGTAGCTTCTTGTCTATGTACATATTTAAGATTCTCTTACGAAAGAAATCAATTCACAGTGGCCTGAAAACGGTGCTGATGTCACAGCTATAGGTATATTCCGCTCCCTAAAAGTAAACTCCTGGTGTCGTAACCCTATAAGCAGCAGTATTATTTAAAGTGGACGACGCCTCGGGCGTAAGCCATAGCCCGATAATAAAGCAACAGCAAACTGTAACTACAAACAGATCCGGAGCAGAGTAAACACTGCGACGCACAGACAGGTTCTCGGTGCACGCGCTCGGCTTTGTCACAAAAGGAAATTACATTCGCTCTCCTAGACTAGGTTGCCGCTTGTTTGTTTGTATATGCGACAATTTATTCTCATGGTTTACGGTGATTGTCTCTTCAACTCCTAACCTAATTTTATGATTCCAATTATTATATATTTGCTTGTATAACATTGTTTATTCATTCGTTTCGTGGTTCTCGTTGTCTTCCAAAGGCGCAAATGTTCTAAATTTAATAGTTTTCTTTAAAATGAATACAATGAATTAAATTGGGTGTAAATAAAAAACTCATGCGTTCGTACTTACAAAATATAATAATTATTTTCACAAACAATTGAGATATAAATTATTACACCTTTTAAAAGTTTCTCGATCAATTTTTCTTCATAGAAACAGTTTCAATAAAAAAATATTCATCTTATTATTTTCGACTATAGTTTTTCTTCTTTACACTTAATTTAATTAATTGTTTTCAATACATTTTACTCAAATCAATTATTCAGAACTATATTAGTTATGGCTTGGGTATATTTATTATTTCTATTGAAATTTATTTACCTACCCTTCATTTGAACGAATAAAAGTTTTATAAAGGTCGAAAATTTAAATCCCGCTGTTTCTAAAGGATTTTTCTCGCTCAAATTCAAACAAACACCGAGAGAAGTTTGTGGCAACGCCAACACAGCGCAAATCGGTTAGATATGTGAATGTTCTTCCGATGTTCCGCGCCACCGCTGCCAAAACAGGCGGAAATTGCATCTGCGGAAGATCCGTTATATGAACCTTGTATTATGGTGTCCCGACGGGAGTTTTCATTCATTCTATGTCTGTATACATAGTATATAAAGTGTTTACACTATAAACTAATTGATACCCGTGACGTCATCGGCAATCTTATTATACATTAATTATTTGGATAAAATATATATATATGAAAACTACGAAATTTTAATTACATTAGAAAGAACATACGTTGCCGACGTCCAAAACGTCGAAAGTTATTGCGTTGAAAAATGTTGTTAATTCCATTACTACATTTAAAAGTGTTCCAAATATAGTCAGTTCAAAGATTTCTAATATGCACACAGATAGGCATCAGGTTGAGGAATATTTTGAGTGCGGTCAATTAAACATATTGTAAATATTTTAGCTAACTTCGCTCAGCTTAACGAACTCCTTTATTTAGTCATACTTGAACTAAATCGCTACCGGAAAACGATTACTAGATAAATCACCGTTTCGCAGGAGCAGCGCGAATAACTTATTATTTAACAAAGAAATAGTGGTAGAACATCAAAGAAATACCGGCGGGAACTCCGACCGGAAACTCTTTATAGCAATAAGTCCTCAAAGGAACTTGCAGGAAATTACATTCGAGTCGTGTCTCCTTGACGGAAGGACTTCGATCTCTGACGAACGAGGCGTCGGGGACTATTGAGGGTCTTTATTGCATGACTTGGATTCTGTGTGTGGGTGAGAAGCATATGTGCTCATGTTTAAATAATGTGGCATAACATCAAAATAGATACAGTTCCTCTTTTATGTTATAGACGTAGCAAACGAACGAGTATGCCTGATTTTATGCCTTCGCTGTAGATTCACTAGTATACTACTAGTAAATAAATATATATCTTGTTCGTTCTTATATTGTGCGAAACAAAAATAAATACGGAGGCTAGCTTTATCTTTAATTGATTTAAGTTGTAATTATTTTATTTTATTATTTTATTTTCTTAGGCTCAGCCTCTAATGCCTTTTTCACACGATTCTGACTGGCTCTAAGCTGACTCTTTATCTCTGTACTTTTGCCTATTGTCAAAGTTCTTAAAATATAAAACTTTATATAAAATTTTAAACTTTCGATAGTAATAATATTTTTTGTTTGTTTACAGGTACGATGAGAATCCTTCAGAAGTTTCTCCCAAAAAAGAAACGTACAAACTTATGCTGTAAGGTACCAAATGAATTATTAGAGGTAAGAAGGGCTTAAATTTTCTATGCTACTTGAACATAATAAATATAATAACAAAATGAATTCAGATTCGTACTCAATTAATTTATTTAAACATTGTTTTGGAAGTGAAAATATCACGGCTTGAAAAAGTTTAGTGCAAATTGTTCAAGGGAAGATTCTATTACGTAAATTGTAAACGTTTGTATTATTTTTCTGTGCCGAAGACACAAAAAATTAATTCTTTTTTAGACAACCGCTATACTGAAATATAGTGGAACGTAAAATAATTCTTATTTTCTTATTTCTGGTAGAGTTGGACTACTCAGGAAAGGTTAATTCAATAATGACGATATTTTCTATACAGTCAAAAAACTTACAAAAAGCTGTTGATCTGTGTAGCGTAACTAACGAAGTGAAATCAAAACTCTTAAGGTTCGGCAGGCAAATGGATACCGACGTACCCTTATAAATCCCCCGACCCATCTGTGTACTCGGAAAACAAAGGCACTATATAAATAAATTCGGGAAATATGTATTTAGATTATCGGCTAAACAATATAAAGATATCTACTGAATTAGAATACAAATAATTGAAAAAAACAATAGTAGTGCTATTTCCAAAGCAAGACAGTGTGCCTTCTACCGTCTATTCTGCCTGATTCATACAACTTAGGATTATTAAAGTCAAGAATAAAGTGAACGGGATTTTCTAGGCAAGCGTGCTTCATCGGAGGTGGCGTTTCACTTGCCATCAGGTCGATAGCAGCCAAGTCTGTGCCTATAATTACCTAAAAATACCGTGAATACGCCAGAATTACAAGTCTGTGACATTGTATACTTCTGATAGATATTCAAAAATAATCAAAAGGCTGCTCTATTGATAAAAAAAACACAGGTACGCGCTAGAAACATATTGCATACTAAAATAAAAGGATTACTTTTACTTTTAGCGCGCGAATCAGACGCAATTTTTGATTTTTGGAGCCGTGCCTTTCAATAACAAAGTTGGAGCAATCAAGCTACTATTCACGTCACGCTTCGTTCGACTGACATGTGATTCGATTAATTACTTTCGCAGTTCGGTGTTTTAGCCACCAACTCTCTTATCTCTATTATATTATATCTCTATTATATAGGATATTCTCGTATAATGAAGTAAATAGACTTGTGAATAATTGTTAGATTTATGCAGTGATTAGCACACCGAACATCATTTTATGCTACACTATGTCGATATTCTTATGTTGTTTGATTGGGAAGTGTCACAATTTCTATCAATTCATTGAGATTGTATTTCTATCTTATATTGGAGGTAAACATTATAATAACCATAATATATATTATAATGTTTCCATGATTTTTGGTGAAATATAAATTACGAACTAGTACCTTAGTACCTAGTACTAAAGTAAAGTAGCACTCTACTTTCGTCACTGTCTTAAACAACGATCCTATCTCGATAGGATACGATGTTTTGGTTTGTTATTAAGTTCTTTAAGATTAACATATATTCCTTTGTTAGGATATTTCCTTTTATAAGTTCAAATTTAACTTTAGCTTATACTACTAATACTAAATTACGGTAGTTCTCAAGATAGAAAGTTCTGGGTCACTTGGAACCCTTAAACTTCCAGATAAAACCGTTCTTACAATATATCCTCCATGAAGATAATCAGGGTATAAATCGATGTTAATCTGGAATTGCGTCGCCGTACCGGACCCGTACGGTTTAAATGCATGTAAATAACGTACATTGTAACATCAAGATTGCCGGAACCGGATCCGTAAATCACGGACCCGGCATTTTCATATCGGCCCGCTTTGACAACGGGTTGCCGTAAATTTTAAGCTCGCTTGTTCCCAAAGATGTTGTAATGTAAATAAATACATGTACACAGTTATTTAAAAACATTTCTGTAAAATTGTTTCTGAATACAAACTACATATATTTTATTTATGTCACGAAAAGCAATCTATGAAAATGACTTTCTCATTAGGCATTATAGTAAGTATCTTATTTATGAAATGTCTTCAGACATAAGCACTACGTTTAAATTTAAATATTAATAACGGCAAAAAATATTGTATTCTATTTTTATGAGGTTAGATCTTAGTTGAAAAGTAAATATTTTCTAAGACACTATAAAAGGACCGTTTCTAAATAAACATTGAATAATACTGAAACATATTTTTATAACTTTCTTTCGCGTAAAGGCAGAGTGCGGTTCTGTTACAATATATAACATTATAGGCGAAGGTCGAAGCAATCGGAGAAAGGATTGTGATGGCAAATAAAATTACTCTTCAAGATTCAACCTGCCCTGCATTAGGGTATGAGTGTTATCGAAGGCTCCTGAGATAAGTGAAAGAAAGTCGTTCTATGTTATTTTTACCCAAGGTTGGATCCGCTGAGAAGTGGACTGAATAGTTGTATAGTGATTGCTGATACCGGGCGTTTGATATACGAAGTTGCAGAAGTTTGATTGTGTAGATATTTAATTCCAACCGTAATTTATGTTATTACGTTATTATGGTGTTTGTTCGTTCGATTGCCAGTGCTTTCTTGGTCGCTTCTTTGTCAAAATGAAACCGACCACCATCTTATTCAGGATCATAGGAAATCTTTCAGTCTCTTTGTCCGAAACTGACAAAAACTGAAAACTCTTTTCGAAGAAGAATTACTCTGGGTAAAGACACAATCAGAGTTATATGGTTACTAAGCATAATTTAAAAAGTAAGACGATTTACAAGTTAATTTTTACTGAACATTTATTATATTTTAAATAACAAACTACATTTAAATTCAACGCGTCAGCCAGACTTACATCTTGAAGTTGAAGTTCCATTATTTTCAAATCTGTTTTTTCGCTGCAGTAGTTATTAAAACTACGTGACTAGCAGTTCTTTGGAGAAGCTTTCAGAAATAGGAATAAAAATCTGTCGAACAGGGAAAATAAGTTTATTTCTGTTGCAATACTTGTTCCATAGATGGCGCTACGTGACCCGAGTGCGATGAAAATGAATTAAAAGAACTTTTTCGCCAGTGTAGGTAGCATGGTATGCTCATTACATTGAGTAGACGTTTTAGAGACTTGGATATTATAGTGGTAAGAGTTAAAATGAAATTAGAAAATTGCAAATAACGTATTAATCCATTTATGTAACAACATAAATATGTTTATTATTAATAAAATCCGAGAAGAAATAATTACGTTCGTGCCTACTATAACTAATAATTACTAATATATCTTCTAACGAGTCCTTTTAATTTTTTATTTGCTTCAATTTGTTAAAACTGATTAATATATATATAAAGTACAAGCTTCAATTTGCTGGACACTTTTATAGTGAAAAAGAAATACAATAACATTTTAGATGGGAGATTGAAGTGAGCAAGTCGTAAAGTGGGAAGTAAGGAACAAGGTGGCAACACTCATTGGACGCGTGATTGGCTTCTTCAAGAAATAAACTGATTGTATTTTTCTAGAAATTTTTCCGAGCGAAATATAAAGGGAATAGAGATATTCTCGCAGTTCATTTCATATAGATAAAAATGTACTTTGCAATAGTATTGGTGGCATTGTACATAATATGTATGTTCGTTATATCTTTCTCGACAAACTTAAATATGTTCATTGTAACTTTTATTTTATAATATTGACTTTTTATTTCTACAGTGCCCCCAAGTATTCCCCAAGTATTTTTCTGTTTTTTAGGATTTCCTTTTCAATGACTATTGTGATATTAGTCTCGTAATAAATCTGTATATAGGTAACTTCAAAAAATATTTGAATCGACACTAGATTTATCACTACTATTATACTATATACTACTAATACTAGATCTGGCAGAGAATGCTGGTGCAAAGAAGTTTAAATAAATAAATTTAGTTTTAACTGTATTTAGCGTCTATTAAGACACACATAACTTTAGTTAATAATCTTACACATAAATAACGTTCTCATAACGTACAAACAACGAACGAGGGTACGAGCACAAAGCTTGGCGCGCGATGCTTCATATTTATAAGCGGTACATTATAAAACACTTGACTTCTTTATTTCCTGCCGTCCCATAAGATATGGTCCGTCACGTATTCCGCGAGAGCCTTGCTTAAAAAGCCGCCGCGGGGGCGGGCGGAGGGCGGGCGGGCTAGTTGGGCGGGACGATATTAAAAAGGATTACCGGAAAAGATACATTGTTTTTGGGATGCGGACGTGAATGTATTTTGAATAATAATCATAAATATGCGGAAGATATGTATACTCTGTATAAATATATATCACAGTAAAAACCCGCTCTTAGTCAGAACGCGTTTTCCCTAGTTATAACTTTATTTTAACTTAATGCCTTTATTAAAACTAGAATTACCTAATGCTTAAATCTCGTTTTTAGTTAAAATGCATGTTCTCTGGTTAGAACTAGTTAGGTTAGGTTACAACAAAGGTATTTAGGTATAAGTAGTTGTTATTAGGGAAAACGCGTTCTAACTAGAAACTAGTTTAAACTGTAACATATACATACACTCAGAACACACCCAAAAGCCGAGCCCGTTAAGCGAGCGTGGTACTCGTATCGGATGGCGGTAAGTTATGAAAAAAGGATATAACCGAAGCCCATGAATTATTCACTTCTTCATACGTCTCTCTTGACGCGGCGCCGACTATGTTTTGTAACGTTTTCATAAGATCTCGCGCATGCAAACCATATTTGTTCACTCTATCACTGGAGACCAACTCGATGCCTACGTCAGAGTTTACTGTGCTGGTTTTGAGTTTTGAAAAAAAATATATCTATCTTATCTTATCATCTGTTACCTTGCAACTACTGCTAGTAGTAAGTGGGATAGTTAAGTTATAAGCATTTAATAAACATTTAGAAACCAATTTTGAAGCGTCTATATCTGTAGGCAGGGCGTCGGACTTATGATCGAGAGGTTGTGAGTTTGATTCTCACTTTGCGCTATTGACGTGAACCCATTCTGAACATTGAGCTAAGCTGGATGTGTTAACAATATTATTATTATGAATTGTATTTACATGCTAGTAGCTTTGTTTAAATGTTTCAATTACTAAATTGTAACAGTACTACTCATTAAATCTCCAAGAAAAAAAAATGAGGACAGACTTGAGAAGTTCCAAAATGAATTCATCGTTCAATTCACGTGCCTATCAGGAACTCAGCTCATCTCCGCTGAAAGCAATTCAAATAAACTCGAGTTATGCTCCCTAAAGTTTTTCGTTCAGAGCCGCTCGACCGATTAGATTTTCTTCATAAATGCCGGTCTCTTAGATGTCTTTATTTTGGAAATGTTTTCATAACATTAATATAGTAGAGGCTCACTTTGCTGACATAAGCGAATTAAAGGGTTCGTTCGTTCAAAGGGACTTCTTGTAAACGAATGATAAATATTAATAATAACTTTTGTTTGTCAGTATTACAGAATGAGACTTTAACAGTATTGTATTATTATTATTTACGTTTATATAGCATTATCTGATTTACTTAAGCAAAAAATCATACATTACTCTATGTATGTGCACTTTTGTGGAGTTTTAAAGGATTTTGTATACTGTATATTTTGTATCCATATAAATAAATAATACAATATAATTTACCTGATGGTCTCGTTATGTCTGTTATCCAATTATGGTGTGGCTATTATAATTATTTTCTGACCACATAAATTAATATTAGGTTGTTTCTTATTTTCCCTGTTGGTTGTAGCGAATTTAAATTATGATTTAACGCTTATATTATCATCATATTTTTCACACTTACTCCAGGATAAATGCGATAAAGAAGGCGAAGAAAATGGGATGTTGGCGTCACATCCTCCCATTTTAAAATGAAGCAGAGACAAAATGGGAGAGATAAGAAGAAAACAGAGTGTAGGGAGAGCCCGGCGTGTGCTCTTATTGGTAGTGTGGCTGATAATCTATCATAAGACACACGCGGCTCTCTCTGCCTCCTATGCGCTGGAAGAACAAGAATACGACGGACGCGGAAGCATGAGCACAGGAGACGGGAAGAAAGAATGGAATTATTTTGTCCAATTATAAAATTGCATACGTGAATACATACGAAAGTTTCGTGTGTATTCACGAATAGTGTTGTGTATATATTAGGTATATATTAAAAAACAGATGCTGCGCTGTCTTAAGTAGGGTTGTCAAATACCCTATACCACTACACACTATACCAAACAAAAAGTTAGTAAACCCGGGCAGATGACAGCCCTATCTACGCGTGATATGTGTAATCATTTATTATATTTCGTTGTTAAAAATCCCTGTTTTGTTTGTAGGCTTAAACATTTTACGGCAATTTAATATGACCGAGACCATGCATCATTAAATAATGCAAATTAACCGAAATCCATAAAGCCGTCATTATAATGATTTACAACTCAAAGCTCACAATATACACTTTCCATTATTACGGCGTGAGCTCTTCAATAAATTTTCCGTTTGTTGATATTAAGCTCTTATTCACACACCGGGGTCGTGAAACCTTCCTAAAAGGATTATAGACGCAGGTAAATAACAGTGAAAGTCCTACTTACGAAATAACAGGGTGAATTTAATTTGTTTTCATTCAAGTCTTAAGTTTGTTTTTCTGATATATTATACTTTTATTATATATGATGTAATAAAGGAAGGATTTTAATACATTTTCCTTTGATAAAATCATTCATTTGGTTAAAACAAGGAAAATAATTCTACGTGATTAAAAAAGAATATATAATAATAATACTAAAGTTATTTAAGCATATTAAAACATGGGTCGTGGAATTATTATTAAAACCACCACTAAAAAGTGAATATGTCAATTGATGATATTATGAGAATGTAACAACGTTGTCGTTAACGTATTAAGCGAAATTGCAAATTTTGCAATTACTGGCGATTGTATTAATTCAAATCACACGGTGGCCGCGCGCCAAATTATGTCGCAGCCCGCGTCCGCCCGCCAGCTAGCTAATTAGGAAATTCATTTCATGTTACTCGCATACTAAAATTCTGCTCTATGCCAGTATCATCATCAGTAATAAATCAATTCTCCAACTTCTGGGAGTTTTCTCAGAATTACAAAAAGCTAATTGCCGATAGAGAGATTAAATAATTCATCTTTAGATGCTTGACTGGGAAATCAATTCATCATCGTCTGATTTTGTGTGTATTAATTAGTAATTGGGCTCTAGGACTATATACATAGATACTTAATAAAAATCTTTACTTAATTAAAATTCTTCAAAAATAAAGAAAGTGATGTTATTTCAGAATTCTTCCACGACCAGAAACCATTTGTAATCGCATGATCGGTAAAACGGATCTAGCGGAGCATTAGTTTGCGGTTTCGCAAATTCGGATATCGAATATTCTCGCCGCAGAGAGGCAACAAATATGTTCAAGGTAACAATGTGGGCTAAAATTTTGATCTGGATATCTCGATTTTCGTACGCTTTGTGCATTCGTAGCCCGGCTGGGGCTCCGCTAATGGGGTATCGAGAAAATCTCGGATTTCACGTGTATTATCTTTGATATCGCTGCCTGTTTCAGCTTTGAGCTCCACCTCTGCTCTCAACTCTGTGCGCCCTTTGTTCCTTTTTGAAGGATTCGAAGCTTTGTTCTGAATCTTCGTAAAATTATTTTGAAGTATTTTTTAAAAAACATAAAGAGAAAAATGGCTTATCGATAAACGAATAGAAGTTAAAATGTTTTAATATATCACATTGTGTTGCTTAGAGTTCATCAAATAAAAGCGAAAAATTATGGGTACGTGGGATTTCTGGATTCAGACACTTGGCTAAGAAGGTCTGAGTGGTGTACATGATCGCTTCCTTTTTCTATCCCATAAAAACCGTCATTCTTGATGTCGTTGGTGTCTGCAACAAATTTCTACATCAGCGCTGCATGTGTCTCGTGATCAACATGACAAATTCAAAGCATCTCACGAGTGCCGTGAAGACAGCGTAATTTGCAGCACGAACTATGAATAAATGAGCGAAACTCAAGATATTGTGTGAAGCGAAATTCCTCGCAAGCCATCCGCGAAAATACACAGAGGAAATTTCGCTTTCCGCTAAATTTCGCCGCGACGTTTTGATGAAGCTCAGGCACAAGAGAATGGGAATATTGTGCAATCAAGAAGCAAACTTAAAGCAGATGCTATTAGTGCTGGTGCATTCAACAAGAGCAGTGTGCTTGCGCTGTCTTTTGTAATGTATGCATAACAAAGCGGCGAGCAAAGCAGGTGAGCGGGTGGGCTTAGTGCATGCTTTTCTACCTCTTCTCTAAGCCTTCTTTAGTTAACTAAGGCATTTAAATTTTGCCCCTAGAGTAATCACTATAACATTTGTGCCTTTCTTTTCTTGTCGTCCTTTGACTGAGAGTATTAATACTATCGTTTTGTTGACGACTTAAAAGACCTAAAATTTTATGTTGTTTACTTTTAAAATGGCTACAAGAATTTCAAAGAATTTCGAAACTGACATTGCTACTGTAGTTCGATGGAGCGACGTGCAGAAAATTGTGCAATAGTTTCCATTTTGCGAAACCGTATCGATTTGTCCTATTTGTTTCTTATCGGTATCGATGGTGAGAATTTAAGATAAGTATATATTGCATACCCAGAGTACGTAAATGTAAAGATTTCAAGTGAATTTTAGTTTCTTTTTTATTATTGATAATAAAAGAAAAAACATTTTTTTTAACGAATATTGTTTTTGATAATTAATAAATTATATTAAATTAGTAAATTAGAGTAAGAATAATCGGTTAGTTTGCGTATTTGGCATGATGAAATGATGTTCGATACCCAGTGCCTCCAAGTTGGCTCTGACAAATTGTGGGATCCTATAAATATTATGCCAAACCGTAGGATATAAATGATATGCAGTATTTCCATAAGCCATCGCATTACCATACTATCCAGTAAAAGCATTTTACCCGGAAAACATGTAACAGTGCATCCAAAACACGATACAACTGTGTAAATATTTGAAGATCCTAATGAAATTTAATTTGCACAAATGGAATCAACATCAATACATATGGAGCTACTCGCGTGCCCCCACACATTAGCGCTCGTACATAGCTATTAAACACATTACCGAGATTGAAGACTGCAACCGCTAATGTTGCGTAACTCGAGTAGCTCATAATGCCATTAAATATTCGTGTTCTCGGAAATAATTAAGCTTATAGTCACATGAAACGCTATTGCGTAGCGACTAAAACGTAGATGTCCTTAATTTATAGTTCCATTTTTTGTTCTACTTCATTATAATATACGAAAGTTTTTATATGAAATGAATAAATCCTAACCTCAAATTGAAAATTTTACCGGTCAGTTTTGTTAGCAAGCATACTCGTATGTTTCTTTTCAAAAATAAAAAAAGGACTCAGGCATGACTCGTATCATACGACTCGAGATTCCCGTTCCATTATTTCATTCGCTGAAGTTGCAGTGCTCGATATAGTTTTATTGTAATGTGACGAGTCTCATAAATAGTCTATCGAGTCGAGTCCCTTACGCTGGCACGAATACTTTGAATGTAATAATATATTTCTGTTCAAAAGAAAGATATTACTCGTAATCTAATAAATACATTTGGAAGTATGTTTAAAATGCTGACGAGGCTCCATAAAGACTCAGGCACGACTCGTCGTATCAGATGACTAGATTGCGAAACGATTCGAGCAGAACTCACGTTCCATCGTTCCGTCTGCTCGGCGCTGTCCTCGATATAGTTTTATTGTAATGTGACGAGTCTCATAAATAGACTGCCGAGGCGAGTATTATACGCCAGAAGGAATATCTGCAATGTGACTTGGCTATTTTCCGTTGCGATTTTTAAATGGATTTTGAGAGAATTTGTTGGAGTTTGAATACCTATTGGAGAAATATATCATTAGTGTTTAAATATCAACCAAAGCCAAAGAATACCAAGTAAGGGTTTAAGCCTTGGTTGGTATTCTATAGTTTAACAGCAAATAAGATTTCGAAGACTTTTAAAAAAATATATATTATATTTGGTTGATGTTTTAATAAGGAACAGCGAGACAAGAGTAGCTTAAAAGTACAATAAAGATGAGTAATATAGTACAGAATTCGCCATACGTCTTCCCGAGCATTTAAGCCCACGTTAGTAATTAAAAGACTCGAGTTCTCGCAACACTAATAGACGCAGTGCAAGTTAAGGAGCTTCACTTATGAGAGAAGGAATTTACTTCTCGCTTAGCTTAAATTGTACAGTGAAAGCATTCCTAGAAATAGCAAGCTGTTTTCATAAACTACGTTGTTTGCAGTTTGCACTTACTGTTTCAGTGCTAAGTATATTGAAGCGAGATTCCATTATAAATTAGGAAATTACGCAAAATTCACATCGCGTTTTATAACAGTTCATTGGCTCAGTCATCAGTTCATCAGTTAGTCAGTCATGCGCCCAGTCTGGTAAACTCGTGTTAAATTCAAGCCGGAACATCCTATTATCCAAATCATGTGGATGTTTTCAATTTAATTATAATATCAACTAACAAAGTTAGCCTAAGGATACATTTCATCCTGATCCAGGTTCAAAATTAAGACTACAAAGGTACAAAATGCTACGTAGACAGTCAAGTCAAACTTAAGAAAAATCATGGGAAAACCTGGTTTACATATATATTCGTCGAAAAACATTAAGCTTTTCTTTACTATTAAGAAACACATTATGTATTATCGCGGCACAACACACGCGCCGAGTTTTTATATAAAACTGTTTTTTGTCCTCATTAAAAGCTCTGACGAAGGCATTAATATTCAACGCTTTTATTATCGCGGGCATGCAGTCATATCCGTTACATAAATATTAACTAAGAAACCGTAATGGCCGGCTGAAATGACTTTTTACTTCCCCTTATACAAAAAACACGTGGAGAGCCCCGGCTGTATTGCAACCACGCAATTATCCTGATTATGTTTCTCGCATTAAGATGGCAAAAAAGTGTGCAGTCCATCTGATGTGATCTATGCCGCCCTCGTTATTGTAACCAACCTGGTACCGAAGTTATTTCTTAAGTCCATTACAAATACGTTACTAACTCTAAGGAGTAAGGACGGCCGCCATGGTTAAGTATGTCTCCCTTCCCACACCCTTCGAACCAGTACTCAGCAGCAAAACACTGCTATT